>JAHWFP010038507.1:51142-61830 GCA_023313725.1 Lithobius niger
TTCTGACGTTTCTAATTTAGGTGGACGACTCCAATTCGATTCATTCGAAGGAAGACTTTCCCAGGGACGTTTTTGGGGGGGGGGGGGGGAGGCCACAATGTTTGGCCAGTTGGCAAATCAGTCGGCAAAATTACGTAATTTTTGGCCAGTCGGCAAATCAGTCAGAAAAATTGCAGAAAATAATGCAAAGATATGGCCAATATATGATTTTTCAGCCATCTTGGCCGCCATCTTGAATATTTAAATTGGCTCAAGGGTGACATAAGTGGCAGAATTTCATTAAGTATGTCTTCAAGAAACACAAAACACCATAAAACATTAAGCGGACATTACTTCCAGGTTTTTGGCCCTGCTACCTGACTAATATGCGAACTCGGAGCTAGGCTGTGCCTAGCGGGAAAAGAGCCATTTTGTTTGCCTGTTAGCCCATCACCACCGTGGCATAAAAATATCTAGATAATGTAGAAACTAAAAATAAAATATGCTGTAAACTGTATCTCCGCCAAGTTAAAAGTCTTGATAAGAAGTAACTTCGCGAAAGACAGTTGGCAAAACTGGCAAGCTGGCAAATTGAGTTGGCTATTTTACTTCATGTAGCCTTTCTCTGTTAGACAGTGCCCAGAAGACGGTTCAGTAAGGAGTAACTCCTAACTGGTATTTCGCCGGCGGGGGGGGGGGGCAGTTACTGATATATTAATATTCCAACACAACATCACTCACCAGGATTTAAAAACTTTCTTAAGTATGGCAGAAACGTTAACAAAACTGCATAAAACACAACTTAGTAAACGATTTCTGCCAAGTTTTCGCTGTCTGAAGTCGTGAAATGTCACAAATTTCATTTACTAGTTCGTCTTCTAGCCCATTCTGCCATTGTTTTAGTTAAAATAGAACGTGAACTAAATCCGTACTTCATGAAAATCCGGTATAACTGGCAAAATTAAAAACTGAGTCGAAAATTGAGTTGGCTGTTCGATTTGCTGTAGTCCTTTTTCTGTTAACCTATCGCTACTACGATTTGAAGATCCTTTTGTATTAATGCAGAAACAATTCCATTTTTTATACAAAAAAAATTGTTAAAAATTCCAAAAAAATTCGGAAGGTACAATTTGACAATAAGACTCCATAAAATCTCAAATTAAAGGACAAAAGCGACCCAAAGGATACTAAATGAGGGAAACATTTACGTAACATCCCTGAATCAAGGGAGTAAAAAATTAAAATGGAGCATGTCGATTTCATATTATATTTAAAAACTTTTCTCCAATAATACCTCAAATTGTTTTGAACAAAACTGAGTGAAAGGTTTCGCCATTTTCCCCCATATTTTTTCATTTTTGAAAAACTGGAACATGTTGTTGCTTTTAAAATATGCAAGTTTTTTGCAGTAATACCTTCTAGGTCGTTTAGGATAAAACTGACCAAAGATTTCACTATTTTTCAGCTCTTGACAGTCCATTTGAAATAAATTTCTCCCCTACTGCCATTCTTGAACACAGCAGTTCATTGGCATTCATTACATAGCCTAGACATCCAAAATGTATCCTTAACCCAACCCCCAATCGTCAATGGCTAGCTACGGGCCTGTTTATGTAATTTTAAACTGAAATTTGATAAATTTGGGAAGAAAATATTTTTTAAAAACTGATTCAGTCACAATTAAGTTTTTACGAAAACTGCTATCCTGAAAACCGAATAAGAAAAATCACCGAAATTTGCTTGAAAACAATTTGATACACGAATCTTGGAGAAGCCAAATGCGTTGATACTGTTTACAGGTGATATGACATCACTTGAGGGTATTAACCAATCAGAGTACTGTACTAGCTAGACCTCAACATGGAAATCACCAAGATTACCCAGTACTACTTTAGGCCAAAGGTCGGGGTCTAGCTAGTACTGAACTAGTAAGTCCCCAACTTAGACTAGCATTGAAATCACCAGTAAATTTGGTCCGAAGCTTAGTCCTGAGGTCGAGATCTAGTTAGGCTGGGGCTTACATTACGCCCGGTCGTGTTTAGACCTCAAATGGAAATCCCCACCATAAGTATTTCTTTGGTCTATAAAAAAAGAATGCCAAAAAGAAAACAGTTGTACGTTTAAAAGATAATGACAATAATCTGTGTAACAATAAAACGAAATTAAAGAAATGGTTTTTGACCATTTTTCTACTGTCTTTGCACCAAAAAACATTCCTGAGGACTGTATTGAAACCTTTCTTGAAAAAATCCAGACGCCGACCATTGATGAGACCAGCAGGGCCATGCTTGACTCACCACTTACAGATGAAATTAAAAAAAGCTATTGACTGCCTGGCAAACGATAAAGCCCCAGGAATTTTTGTAAAACATTCTGGCAGGAAATTAAAAATTTTTTTTTATGCCTGCTGTTGCAGAGATTGAAAAAGAAGGGGAGTTAACTACCTCTCAAAAGAGGAATTATTACATTATTACCAAAATCAGATAAAGATCCAACTATTATTCAGAATTGGAGGCCTATTACCTTGCTGAACAGTGATTACAAAATCATTGCCACTGCCATTACTAATAGATTAAAAGCTGTCATTGATGACATTATCCATCCGAACCAAAGTGGTTTTATGAATGGGAGGTTGATTGGTGAAAATATTATATTGATTATTGATATGGTGTATACCAACCATAAAAATAATAATGCAAAACTTGTGTTTTGTTGATTTTGAAAAAGCATTTGATACTAATAATGGGACATTTCTCTTTCATTGTTTGAAAAAGTTCAATTTTGGGCCCTATTTCACTAAATGGTTTAAAACCCTTTATAATAATAACAGTAGTTGCGTGTTAACTGGCTTGAGTAGAACTGCTTGGTTTGAATCCGAAAGTGGTGTGAAGCAAGGATGCCCATTGTCGCCATTGTTATTTAATATTGCTGCAGAAGTAATGACGTGCTACATTCGAAATCATCACTTGATTAGGGGCAGTAGTGAAAACAATGTTGTGGTAAAAATCTCGCAATATGCAGATGATACAGCTTTACTGGATGATAACAATGTAAACCAGCTTAAAGCAATCAGTGCTGCTCTTAACCAATTTGAAAACTGCTCTGGCCTTAAAGCTAATCTACTTTACTCCCAGTAGCTATTGCAAATCCAGTCAACCCTGATAACCTTCAGGTTAGTGATAATGTCAAATACCTCGGTATCACAATTAATAACACTGGAAACAATCTGGATCAATTTAATTTTAACTCTGTATTCCAAAACATGGTTACAAGATTTAACATTTGGCTGTCTCGCCAACTGACTTATTTTGGAAGATCACTCTTGGCAAAGGCTGAAGGTCTGAGTAAATTTGTTCACATGGCCTCTGTTTTGCATATTCCTATACACTGCCAAAAGAAAGTCAATAAGGCAATTAGCCAGTTTATCTGGGCACACAAACAACCCAAAATTTCTTACCGTTAGGTAACTGAAAACAATGATAGGGGTGGCATTAAGGCACCTGACTTCATTACTATGAACGTTTCTATAAAACTGATGTGGATTAAGGGCTTTTTTAAGAAGGAGCGATATGGCAGTGCATCATTAGCAAAGAGCTAAATAAGTACGGTGGACTCTGTTTCCTCTTAAACTGCAACTTCGAAGTTTCTAAACTGTTCTTACAATGTGACCCTTTCTACAAAGACATTCTAACTGCCTGGATTTCTTACAACAATACAAGATTTCTGCATGGCCGCTTCGTTCTTTGGAATAACAAAGATATTACTTTCGGGGAAAAAATATTTTTTTTACAAAGAATGGTACGATTTAAATATTCTCCACATTGGCAATATTCTTGACGGTAGTGGCGACATTATGCCCTACCATATTTTTACTCAAAAGTTTAACCTTCATAACTGCCTTGCCAGTTACAATAAGCTGGTTCAAGCAATCCCATTAAGTATTAAAGTCGAAGCAAAAATCTAATGCTCGGCTCTGAATATCCTTCTTTCAGTAATACAGAGCTCAACAAACCAGATCTTTTAAAATTCTGCAATACTCATATTATGTCAAAAAATTTTACTGCTAAATTTGTGCAAAATGAAATGAGAAACGTGGACATTCACATCCCCGGTTGCATTCCGAAATGGAAGAGCATCTTCCCGCAATTCCCTTTTAATTGGCATAAGATTTGGACTCGCCACCTTGAATTCCCAGTGGCCAAAAATATCCACCAGATGCAATTCAAAATTTTGCACAGAACATTTCCCTGCAAGAAATACCTTTACCTAAAGAAGACTGCTGACTCTCCGAACTGTGCTGAATGCTTGCAGGAAGAGGACATAATTCACTATTTTGTAAAATGCAGCAAGGTCAAAAATTTTTGGAACAACTTCGAAAAGTGGTGGGTTGGACCATGTGGTCAAATGGCAGCTTTTCCACTGACCACTGAATCTTTTTGGTCTTAATTGTAATTCCAGCCATCGTCCAGTTGCTGATTTTTGTTTGCTAATTGCTAAATGGGTCATTTACAAATGCAGATTGGCAAAAACTAAGCCTTCAATTCTCCTTTTAAAATTTGAAATTTCTCAGCTTAAAGAAACTCATGGAGTGACGTTGCACTCTGAAACCAACTTAAATTTTATAAATCTTCTGGGAAACTTTGAAAATCACCTGACAGTGTATCTTTTTATTTATTTTTCATCTTTTTTTTTTATATTGTTCCCCCTATTTTTTAAATTTTCTTTCTTACTCCTTTTTTTCTCTTCATTTTTTCTCCCCTTTTAAAAAAGGGTGTTTTTTTTGTTCTTCTTGGCGATTTTGGTTTTTTGTTTGCTGTTACCATTAGTAAGGTTTTGTTTGTCATTTTCCCCCCGTTTTTTTTTATGGCTGTAATTTGTCATTGTATTTTTGAAATTTGATATGCTGTTTGTGTAACTTCATTCTTTTCTTGATAAATAAAAAAAATAAAAAATTTCAAACACGTTCGAATCAGCGCTGTTTTGGTAAATAATTACTCATTTACAATTCGTACACTTTACAACAGTCAGTTGCTGTTACCTATTTTGTTGTTAATGTTACATAGCTGTAGAATTGCTTCGAGTATTAAAATATTCGTTAGAAAGTGTTGATTAAGGCCGTAGTTCGTGGGCACGAAGTAAATTATAGACCTAACTGATTTTCTGGTTAAAACAACGTGGTTTGGTCATTGCTGTTACTGTCATTCCTGTTGCTTGTCAAATAGTAATAGTAATAGTAAAATAGTAATAGTAATAGTAAATATATTACGCTCAGCCAACAGCTGTGCTAGAAAGGAATACATATTACTAAAACGTTGCAAGCTTTGCTTTGAAAAAAACAATTTTTACAGAAGTTATGTCACAGCCAAATTATACTCTTTTGGCGGAATTACCCGGGTGTGAGCTCATTCTGTTTGTGAGTTAGAAACACGGTGCGCTCGTAACACGGTGCGCTAGTAACAAACCAACCGTATGTGACTGCATTAGGCAAACCAGTGGCACACAAGACGGCTCAGATAACCTGAGTGACAGATCCATAGGTGCACCATCAATTTTAACAATATTGCCCTTTTTAAATGAGATGCGTTCGATTCAGTGTCATCCCTCTATTCAGGCCACAGTGACACCCTCTACACTACTAGTACGTGCTTGAGCACGTGCGCCGGACATGCCAGGCAAGCCACACAGTAGGCATCGCGAATGTCAATCTGACACCACTAACAACACAGGCATGCTGCACACCTGAATGAGGTACGGTAAATCGTCTAGAACGATGTTGCCCTGTAATCACAATGTTAGCCATCGGACGCCCAAAAAACAATGCACGAGGCCGTCCGTTGAGTTCCGCTTTTGCTCATATAACTGAAGAGTATCAGAATTAATCATCGCGTCTCCATTTTCCCTCTCCGAGACTTGATGAGGAATCCAGTGACTCGGACTGAAACAGACTACTCATGTAGATCATTAATGGCAGCACCAATTTGTTGAGCATAAAGTCCTTCACTTTCTTGAGAGTGTTCGTCACTTTGCTCGTCCTCAACACATCTTGAAACACGTTATTAGCCCTTAATGTCCATATTGCGTCTACGTCACGCATATTCACTGTACTGGCAACTGCACCTCGTAATGAAATTGCGTTTCGGACAGTGGCGGATTTAGGCATGTGCAATAGGTGCAGTTGCACCTACACTAAGAATCCAGGGGGCCTCATATTTCACACATTGTGCCTAAATATTTGTCTGCTGACAGTAAACTACGATATAAGACGTGAGCAATGCAAGAAAGTCTATATAATTGAATTTGACTGTCTTGACAGAAGCATCAGGTTTTGGGTTTTGTTTAACTCTGTTTCTATATCAGCTGTCTCTGGTTCGAATACACAATTTTAATTGTTTGGGAAATCTGTCCCTGTTAACTTGCTGTTGGGCGATAGTTATTTCAAGCATCTGCGTTCAGTCCTTCATGCATAGTGTCTTTAACTGTGTCCATAACTAATACAAAACTTTTTCGGAACTAAAACGAATTTTAAATGAAGTAAAGGAAAGCATGATGGAATAGCAGGGTAGCGTTTAAAAACGTGATGAATTACCCCAATTTTTTCAGACCAAAACTGATGCTTTTCACGTTTTTTTTTTTAAATTCGGTCGAAAGGAATTGTGTAGCAGAATTTAAAACAAACAAAAAAAAGTCGCGCTGCCGTAACAGGTACCTATAACATAATCTTCTAGTTCTTTCAACCCTATCGAAAGTTGGAACGATCAGCCAATCCAATAAAACACACAGTACCTTCCTAAAGCACCGAACAGAACGAACCAAACGCACCACTGTTGGTGACAGTTCAGCTCATTTAGCCGTGTTGATGTGGCTTGCTTACGTCAACCAACGTCAGCGATGAATGTGTTTCCGGTACCTCACACATGCTCAAAAACTCCAACACTACTAGCAACCACCCGCAACCATCTCCCCGGGATGGTTTGCAATTTGGCATTGCTAGCGCCTGGTTACATCCATTAGCCTAGCCTGGCCCAATCAATTAGCCACGTCTGGTCACGTTAAAGGTATGACGTAACGAGTGTTCTGTTGAGCTTGTTGATTTTGCTGAGCTGTGATTGCAGTTTCGGAAGGTACTAAACGGCTGACGCAACGTCACTGCGCACGCGCAACGTCAAGTTTGGAGCCAAGCTGTCTCTAACAGTGGTGCGTTCTGTTCGCTCTGTTCGGTCGTTAGGAAAGTACCGATAGTCACAAATTCATACCTTAAGTTAAAGCAAGAAAAATTCAATACAGCGTGGAAAAACCAAATACACTTTGAAGGTTTGACGTGCTCTTAGCATGAAGGCGTAGCGCCAGACAAAAAGAGGGACAATTTTGCTAGGTAACACTAGTCGGAAATTCACAGAATCTTTGACATTCCACAATAGACCTGAGCACGGGGCATCGCAGGGCCCTTTCTTCCCAAAAATGCCAGGGATGGCTGTGGTCAGGATGGAACTTGGGACCTCTGGCACATGGAAGAGTTGTAGTACCATCAGGCATCTTGCCCCATGTAATCAAATGCAGTGCTGGAAATAGCTGTTAATAGAATTAGGGGAGAGCAAGTCATCATGGATCTCACAGCAGCAGTATTTCGTGCTAAAATGACCATCTCTGGACTGAGGAGTTTTTGCTTCATCAGAAATGCTTCCGGAAACTGTAGAAATTCCGACTTTAGCAAATTTCTAGGATCCCCCCCCCCCTGAAATTTCCAGGTTTTCCACTTTTCCGGCTAGAACGCCACCCTGAAGAGAAACTGAACGCATTACCAGTCACGTTAATTGAATAGTACATCATTCGAAGCCTGGATTTCAGCGATATCACTGACGACTTTCAGACGTTGAAGTCTCTTAAAAAGAATATACTATACTGTTTGTTTCTGCATGGTAAATGGAAATAATTACACGTCCTTTTTTAATTCGACGTGTCACACGTCGAATTAATGTGGTTGTGGCCAAAAAACGGGGGTAGCCCGTTTACGTCAGCGATATCTCCTCAAAAACCAGACACATTTGTTCAATTCTGATCCGACGAAATTCAAGTATGCGGGTGGGCGAGTTGCAGTGCACCAGCACACAAGGTATTATGCTGTAATTAATTTAGTTAGGCCGGTTTTAGTTCGCTAACCTCTAAAAAGGTCTCTGAGCGAAAAACCGTCGTCAAATAGTACACGATCAGTGGCTGACGTCAGCGCTTCCTCAGCGTAAAGATGTGCGCGCAACGCCTATCATACGAAAAATTGCGGCGTGTAACTGCGCATTTCGGCAAGTCAGCTCTTCAACATTGCGGTCGGTTAGAGGCTATCGTGTACGTCGAGATGGTTCATCTCGTATGGCTCAGAACAACACAAAGTGAGTCAACACTTACCTTTGCGGTGATCTGGATGGTACACCGAATTCCTATGATTGAATCTGGACGGTACAATGAATGCGATGCTCGTATAAGACCTTTGCTGTTAATTACTGCGCCATCCTCGCTGCTTTTCGGGTGCGATATATTACAGTATTTTATTACGCGTATTTATGGTGTTGTTTCCTATTGTACGAGTGAGCAAAGCGAATGATGTCCTGTTTTCACAGACTGGCGGACTGGCCAGAGGGAGGGAAGGGCGGGATATTCCTAATGGCCTCTGACTTTCAGATTTTTTTAAAATCCGTAAGAGGAAGACTTACGTAAGTTTTATTGGTTCGACATTAGTTTTAACCACAGATTTAAAATTACAAATAATAATAATAAACATAATTATAAAACGCTAGTAAAACAAGTACTTTGTATTGAGTAGCCTAACAAAAATTGGCCACATGAAATTGCAGTGATATATTCAATGTGGACTTTGTCACAATTTTCGTGTGAATATTTTAACTCTTGTTAATACACCTAAAAAGTGTAAATAAATTTAAAGTAGTCAACCTGACGTACCCTCAGTGCAATATGATTTCTCCGACTCCCCCCCCCCCCACCAAATTACCTGCTGAATGTATGAAATATGGTGTTCGAAGATTTAAAAAATGTAAAAGTCTGATGAACAAGAACAACGGGTACGGGAAACTGTAAAACAACGAAGCTTTCATTTTGTTTTTTTGTAAGAATACCAATATCAGCATCCGATGAAAACTTATGTGGTCAGTGATTGCATCGTCGCACACAAGATTCTGGCTCATTTGCCGTATCGTAGTAGCAAAAGTTATAAGAGACAATTTTTTTTAATATAATGTGCAATATAGTAGATATTCTTCAGTACACCATGCCTTCAGATTTTTTAATAGTGTCCTGTTGGTATGTCTGCCGTTCCAACTTCATACGTCAATTACAGATTTTTTTTTATTCTACCATACGACACGTCGGATTACTAATGCAGTGTTAGTGCATCTTGTTTTATTTTCCATTCAGAAATTATCTCTTTTCTGTGTGGGGGTGGCCTCATTTTACCAAACTGTACAGACTCAAATGCAACGTAAATCCAGCACTGGCTTCGGTTAGGCCTATTTTCATCACTAACTGATTTTTATGACCAACAAAAACGTGAAAAAAATCTAAAAAATAACGTCAAAGTTTTTTCATGGTCGTTCATGACGTCATAGTTTGTTCATGCACGGGTTAAAATTCCTGACAAAGAAACCGCCTTGAAGCTATTAGTTAAGTACCGAGATGATCTGGAAAAGGATGCATGCAAAAAAATAACCCAAAAGGACGACGTGTTTTGCAACATACCATTACATATAGATATATCTTAAAATTAGTTTTGTATCAAGTGACTTGACGAAAAATCAGACCCATAGATCTGGTTTTAAAAGGGTGTCAAACATTCGTGTTTCTGAAGCATGGAGGTACGTGGATTGAGCGAGCAAAGCCAGTGATTACCACGTAAACGAAACCTTTTCAATGTGTGTGTTTCGTTTTGCTGTCTCAATCTTTCATCTCTCACCTTCGCAGAAGATTGCTTTTGGAGTAGCAGACGCACAAACGTGTTAACAAACAAATCGTATGTTTTGAATGATGTAGGTGAAATGCAGATGTGCTGAGGAATCGGGCAGCAATTGCAATTAGTTTGCGTCGGAATGATCAGTACATCGATTTTGTCATGCCCTTGGAATCAAAGAAATTACATGAATTATATGGATCGACGCCAATGGAGTGAGCGAAGCGAAAGATATGGCTAGCTGATCCTTCATGGAAAACCACCTGTGTATCCTGGTAGTTATTTGGTAACTTTTGTGTTTGTACTGTATATAAATAATTAAATATACATTGATCCATACATGCATACCAAAACACACTCAGGTCACAGCCTACTTTCAATCAGATGTGTACCCCGTGCAATAAACGACAAAATACATTGGCATACCTAACCTCTTCGGAAAGTATAACTGGACAATGGGTATTTCAATAATTCTACACCAAGTATTCGGGGTGGGAAATAACATTTTGTTAGGGGTCTACAGGAAAAAGTAACTACGAAATGATGGAAATACCAAGTGTTTACTACGACTATTGTGGTTACAAAAACTAAATTAAAAGTTAGTATGTGCCTTTTGCTTCTCTCACAGCACATCTGGATCTGGAATAAGTCCTGTGTGACATGGAATGGAATACGCATCGATCCACACATGCATACCAAAACACACATAGGTACAGCCTACTTTCCGTCAGATACATGTGTACCTCGTGCCTATATGACA
>JAHWFP010038511.1:0-13396 GCA_023313725.1 Lithobius niger
ATTTCTCGATTGTTTTCAATCACACAGTAATGTGATACGATGTGTTTTTTCTGGTATGTACAATTTGTTTCATTAGAGTACAAGACCAAAGCAGTTACTCCTCTCTTCCCCCACGTTTGATCCCCCCCCATAAGAAAATTACCTCTCCCTCTTATAAGTTGTGCGACCCAATACTGTATTATGAAGTACTGAAATACCAGGTATGATATGGCACATATCCTGAGTTTGGAATGGAAACGGTGAATCATTACGAGGTATTTAAGAACTGTTTACCCCAAACCTGGGGGGGGGGGGGCTGTAACTAAAGACTGGTGCATTTCCGGACCCATGTTTATAGGACTTTTTCTTCTTATCTTTGATCACACAGCGGACCCTCAAAATATTTGACACCAATTTCCGAACACCCTGTATTTTTCTTAAAATTTTAACAATTTCATCATCGGTTTCCTATAGTTTTCTTTTTATTGCAAATTTCATGTATTGTGTCCCATATAGTTGTTTTCTTCTTGTTATGTAAATTTCCCAATTTTTTCTGAAAGAAATTTTCTTTAGTCTTTTAGTTTTTTATTTATTAGTAGATGTAAATTAGTACTATAACGGCCTGTGCTCAAAACCCATTGTATTCTATTGTTCACGAAGCCAGGGCTACCCAAACAGACCTACTACAATACAGGCTCCCCCAAACAGACCTACTACAATACCGGGTCTGCCTTCAACAAAACCTACGAAAACCTTTTCGAAAACTTAAATAGTAGACGATACCTACCTACAAGGGGGCTGTAGTCAACGTGAATGAAAAATTTTATTTATTTTTTTAATGGTCGGTCGTACTGCCACCCAGAGGCAGTCCGAATGGAGAAATGTTTATTCGTTTTAGTGCGACTACCATTCTGAATGGAGAAATGTTTTTCGCTTTAGTGCGACTACAGTATGGCTTCTACATTTTAAAAAAAAATATTTTTAATTCTGCGGCAACCCTCCTTTAAGTTTGCAGAGTTAAAAATCTCATTCCACACCGCTATAACAAGAAAACAGCATTGAAAACGATTCATTAACTATACTGGAGGATGCTCTTTATATGAGTATCCGGAAACGAGTTTAAAGTCAATTGGAGCATGACATCAATGCTTCTTTAAACGAGATACAAAGTCATGACTATTTCCCGTTATTTAATGAGCTAAATGGGTTTCCCCACATATGTCATTCACGTGAAGAACACATGCTTCCGTCGTGTCTCGAAGCCAACTTGCGTCAATCATACGTCAATAATGCATCCTTTTCCTGCATACAAAAAGTATTTGCACGCCAACATTGCCTCATTTTTGCGGCTGTGTTATCACGGGAAAATGTAAGTAGTACGACCAGATTTTGTTTTTGATATGGGTGGCTTGTTAATTATGGTACAGTTCGAAAACGCAACTTCATTTGTACACCTGATTGTTTTGGCGTTACTCCGTGCTACCATTCCACAAATTCGGCACGAGGCGTACATTCTCACAGTGCTCAACCACACCAGTGTTGAATCCTGCTACGAATGCCTTATTTTACGAATTACGCTAAGAATCTTACACGGATGCCTTCGTTATACTGCAAATTATTCAACTACGAATGCTTTATTTTACGAATTACGCTACGATCTTATACGAATGCCTTCCTTATACTGCGAATTATTCAACTACGAATTATTCAATCAACTGCAGCGTGGCTTGGGCACTATTATTTACAAAATGCTACGCAGTCTTGTTACGTCTTCTGTGAATTTGGCTCACGAGGCGTGCATCCTTTCAGCGTGGAATTTGGGGTTTGTGCAGCGACTCAGTCACAATTTTCAAGCCACCTCAGCTGGTTACGTACTGCCCGGGGTCGCATTATTTTTGTTTGTTTGTTCGTCCTGTTCTTTAATTGTTATAACACGGGTGATTCGGAGTTAGTTTATCGCCGATGGGTGTGCGGTAATTCTCGCGTGGAGGCGCAGTTAGTTCCATCGTAGGTTAACTAATACGTCCGAAAAAGCCATGGCCTGACATAAGTTTTAGTGGGCTTAAAAAAAACCGTTTTTTCGTGAAGTTTTTTTTCGGGAGAGAAAATGCGACGTATGATAATTCGGTGGTAAAATAGTCGACACCTATGAACTTGAGGCACGTTGTATTTGTTTGTTGTTTGTCTGTTTGTCCTCCCCTCATTGTCCTTCCCCTTCATTTCATTTCATTTCATTTCATTCCATCTCGTGTCATGTCATGTCATGTCATGACATGTCATGTCATTTCATTTCATTTTATTTCATCTATCCCGTACCACCGACTGTTTTTCGAGAATGAAAGGGTAGCAAACGGAACAATGTATCTTACTAGCCTAAGAAATATTGTTGCGTTTAACTGCCTGCTCTGCGTCGTTTTCCAGTGGGGACCGCACATTGGTTTGTCGTGTAATGAAGTTTGTGTCAATTTAGGGCTAGCTATTTTGACACAAACGTAAACTACACGATTGCTTACGTGGAATATATTAAAAAAAAAACCACACATCGATTACACCGCTGTTGGCCCGACCTCGCTACAGCGCTGGGAAAATCTTACAGTCCTAGGTTTTCTCAGGCAGTGTTCCTTGAGTATAGCCTTCCCAGTCCTAGACTGTATTTTTGGATTAAGTAAAAGGCGTCTGGAAAACCTCCTATGCTACGATATGTC
This sequence comes from Lithobius niger, assembly GCA_023313725.1. Lineage (NCBI taxonomy): Eukaryota > Metazoa > Arthropoda > Chilopoda > Lithobiomorpha > Lithobiidae > Lithobius > Lithobius niger. Next base: position 2,685 of record JAHWFP010038511.1, read on the forward strand.
CCGTTAGAGCCCACAAGGTCAAAATCAAAAAAAACCATGGGCTCTAACGGGACATTAGGAGGATTCCAGAAAATGACCTTGACCTACATTCTACTTTTAAAAAATATGGACACTTGTAAAAGTAAGTATGAAATATGCAATAGCTTATCTACAAATTTAGTAAGTTTATAAACACAAAAACACCTGTTGATTTCCCCCAGTAATAAAGATTTTTTTTTGAAGCATTTTGGGTAAAAATTAATCCACGAAGATTAATTTCTCATGTGCTTCCGTTCCCTTTGCCCAAAACAACACAGTACTACGCCAAAGTGAGATATTTTAGTGAAACCAGAATGACACAAACCTATTGGGGGGATCGCGCCATCTAACGATAAAATTAATAAAAAAATAACGAAACTGAAAAGTGCCAATTACTATGGTAGCAATCTAAAACACAGACAAACCACTGCATAGCTCCATCTATTGAGAGAACTGTAATACACCTAACTTAGTGATCAGTGCTAAGCAGTAAACGTAGTGCCATCTATTGAGAGAACTGTAATACACTTAACTAACTGAATGCTGTGAGCAATTGAACATAGAGCGCCATCTATTAGGCACAAATCAAATCAAACAAAAAATTAATAAAACTCAAATCAAGTGATCAGTGCTATGATCACTGAAAAAAAAACGAACTGACTGCTGTGAGCAACTGAACATAGAGCGCCATCTATTAGGCACAAATCAAATCAAACAAAAAATTAATAAAACTCAAGTGATCAGTGCTATGATCACTGAAAAAAAAACGAACTGAATGCTGTGAGCAACTGAAAATACCACTGGCTCCATGGCACAAATAAAAACAAAAAATTAATTAATTTTAGCCAAGTTTCTCATTTTCTCCTAGATATCGGAGGCCATTTTGAATTTTTCAAAATATGGTCAGAATTCCACCAAAATCAATATTCTTCGGAATTTGGACCTCCCCTATCGATCTGCCGTGCCAAAATTTAAATTTCCCAATTTTTTTTCCGTTTTTTTTTCCGATTTGGGTACAGGTGTAAAGTGTTAAGCATCGGACTGCAGCAAAGCGCCACAGCCTTACTGTTGTTGAATTTCGTCCAAGGGATGCTTAAGAATTTCAATGATTTCCGGGATGTTTTGGAGGAACGAATTCCATTCTGCAAAGTTCATTTCACATTGGGTTACCGGAATCATGTTCCAATCGAAAGTGTAGAACACGAGTCGAGTAGCATCGGCGTTAAATTTTATCCTCAGTCTTTTATTTTCTCCAAGACGCACTGCGTGAAACATAGAATCGAGAGCATTGACTAACAACGAATTAAACTGATTTAACAACACAGCTTTCGTTGATGGACTTAGGAACAACTGAATCACATTTTGAATCTGTTCAATAGCACCCAAAGCCGCATTTTCATTTTCGCCTGCAAAATGAGCTTTGTTGGCCCTACGTTTCAAAATTTCTTGATTTAAATCGTTGTGATGTTTTAACAAGACTTCCCACTCGTGAGCATTCAAATCAATTTGGGACTGCCCCGACGTGAAGTTGACGACAGCATTTTCTCCGAAGGAAGTGACTTGAACGGTGGCGTGAGGGCCCAGGGGGAAAACATTATCGTTACTCATATTGGTTACTTGCGGTCTTTAATAATAAAAAAGTATTAATTTTATTTTTGGTTTTTTTTTATGCTCTTATCCTTCAAATTCGCAATGTACCTCTAACAAATGGTGCCCAGTCGGAATGACTCCTGAATTGGAAACCAAAATCGTGTTCCCAATTTGCAGTTCTTTTGGCGTCCTGTCGAAGCTGACCACGGTGACTGCCTCACCAGCAATTTTTTGAATGGTCTTAACCGAATTAGCTCCGACCTGCAAACTCACTTGGAATTGAATATTGATTCGTGAGGCAAGGGCTATTACTTTAGTTATCCGACCGAGTTCAGAAACCATGATGTACTGTTGGCCATTTTCTGACAACCATTTAAAATTATCTCTCGTTTCTAAGTTCGAACGAAAACAGTAGACGCCTGAGAACTCGTAATTCTCTCCTAATCCGATTTACTTGTCTGTCTACGTATTTCTTGGTCGCTGCATCGCCATCACTGGATGGATGACCCAAATTTACTAATTTCTTGTCAGCCAAGCTTAAATTTCCATCGAAATCTTTATTCAAACCTATTTCAGATTTCAGGTAGCCTAGAGTGACTGCTTCGTTTTGACTGGTGGAAGCCCCCAAATCAACTATTCTGTTTCCAGCTAAACTCAAATTGCCTTCTACAGTTTTGGAGAAACCAAGTGCGTTTTTAACGAATGTGACGGTAGCAGCATCTGAATCAGAAAAAGGAGGGGCTAGGTTGGTAATTCTCTTCTGCCTGGCATTAAAATCAGTGTCTGGTCCGCTCAAGAAATCTCCATTATGTGATGCCGTTTTGATCCGTTTTGCAGAGCTACCAAATTTATCGACGAAGCTCATTTTTATTCTTCAAGTTATGGATAATTTGAAAAAAGTTTTCACCCTGGAACAAACATTGAATTACGTACAAGCAATACTGGCCACACAGTACCTCTCTAGAATCTTGGATACGTCGGTGGTTGGATAGGAAGTTACCACCGAGATATCTTTTGATCTCTAAAGTAGCTTTTAAACCAAAAGAATCGAAATAAAAACAGCAGCTGGGCCCTCGACTGAAATAACACACCCAGTGGCTTCCTGGAGCTGAGGAGTCTTGTAAATTGACTATGCCACTCTCTCCATTCCGCCGCAGACGTTGAGGAAGGAGGTCTTTGCTGAACGTCCCTCTGTAATTGGTACGCCTAATTTTTCGGCATATCTCTTCAAATCTACGTTAGTCAAAGCCCTGTTTATTGGGACACGTGCTTCAGATAAAAACCTCGTCCAGGGTTTTGGTTTTTGGTAGTTTTTCTTTTTTGTGACGTTTTCTTTTTTTTTAAAGTTTTTTAAGTCCGGCTCCCTTCTTTCTATATATGGTGAGCGCCTCCATGGTGGCGTTATGCCGTTTCAATTCTTGCAGCTGCCTGGCGTTATTCCTGGCCGAGTTGACGGTTCTGGAGATTGCAGATGCGGCTCCAGCTAAACCACCGATGGCGCTCAACCCCGCCAGGGCGGGTAGGAGAGGAATTATGCCGCCAGTTTGATTACGAGAAAGTTTCAAGCTCAGTCCTCGACCTGCCTTGCGAGCCTTCAATACTTTACCGTGTTGCGTTTTAGTGCGTGGAAGCGTCATGTTCCTTCTCTTAAGCTGTGAATTGGAAAGGCGAAAAGAAGGAACTTTGCCAGCTTTGACGTGTTTTAACATTTTTTGCTTTTGATGGGGGAGTCAAAGAGACTGCTACGTTTTTGTACATGATTTTTCCTCTTTATGAAAAAAAAAAATAAAATAAAATATCATACCAAAACCTCGACTTTACTCCTGTCCAATTTCAAATACATTATTCTGTCGCTAATAACCAAAGCTAAAGCTTTCGTGTTTGAAGGGACGGCGGTTCCGAAGCGCATTTTTACTGGCAAATCTATAATTGACGATGACAATCTTTCAGACTGCTTTGAAACGTCCAGTGCAACCAAAGGATAATTCTTCGAGAACATATTGACTTCATAAGCTGGTCCGGAGGATCCTGACCCCAACCCGTAGTACTGCTTCCTAAAATCTACGATCATTTGATACAAGTTAGAAATGTTACCTTGCGGAAAATTTAAATTTAAATCGAGAAAAGGGTAACATTCGGAATTGAGCGTTACGTGGACGTCTGTAAAGTTACAGTGATCGAAGACTGCCGGATTTTTATTCGCATCGTTGTCTCTGGCCGTCTGAAAACCTATTACTATCCACCTCGGCCGTTCAACAGCCGAAGTGGTGATCAATCTCCAAGCGCAGCTTGTTGAGGTGGGAAGGTCTAACTGGTCAGCGTACCAGTGTCTGAATGCGAGGGGGACGCTGATCCCAGAAAACCACCATGGCGTACAATTTGTTTTTTTGACCATCGGAGGGAATCACGTGCGGGAGGAACCAAGTTATTTGTTCTAAGACTATCTTGCCGGCATCAACCCCCGACGCTCTGAATATAGCATTATCGTTCGACGATCGATTAAGCACCAGCGTTTGTTGCCAAGCATATAAAATTTTCGTATAGTCTTCGCAAAAGCCCAGTAAGTGGGACAATGGCACGGCGAAGGAAAAACTGCCTTTCGGGTTGCGGGCAAAGAGCACGTCTCTTTTGTGTTTCAGAATCAAATTCGTAGTATTGTCTGTTGAAGATGCATTATGGGAGTCCAAAATCCATCCTCTATTGGTCAATTCCGCTTGCTGCTCCGGAGAGTAACTTACTAAGCCTTTAATGGTGCTTGCAAAAGCATATTTAATTGGTCGACTGTCTTGTCGCCTATTTTATATTGTATCGTGCTAAATAAATATGCGGCGGCGTTATTCACCAAAGCAATTTTATCTGTCACGGCGTATGCAGAACTGTCGGAACTCTTGACAAGAACACCTTCCACGTGAATGTAGCTTTTGTGCAGGTTGGTGAATAAATCTTGGTTCTGAACCGTAATTCTGATTTCGCTGTTGGGAGTATTCACGTTCGTACCCACGATTGGCCCGTACTCGTGATAATTGTAACTGACGACTGATTCATCCAGTACGAATGGTTCTGTAAGGTTCAGATATTCCTCATTGCTCTCCATCTTTAGGCACTGATGAGACTGTCTATGAATTTGACGTTTTCAGGACTCAGAAATTGTTGCCTTCTAGCTCTGAAAGTCTCGTTATTCCCCCCTTTCGCTCGTGGCAATGTTTCTCTCTTATAAGAGCCTCCTAATTGGTTGTGGACGATTGGTTCTTTAGCTAAAGGTAGACTGGGAACAGTCGGTTTAATAATATTCATATTAAATTTCAACATTTTAGGTTTTTTATTTTTTTCGTAAGTGTAGTCTCATCGTTAATGTCTCACCTCTGAAATTAACAGGCCTGTTGGCCTGGTCGGTCAACCAAATTCTAATAGAGTAAACCACGTTTTTAGTAACGGGCAGATATATCAGATTGTGAGGCAAAGAAACCACTTCTTAATCCGGGGAGACGTTGGGGAAAAACGAGTAGAGAGTCGGTTGCGATAATCCGTTCACGTAAGAACCCGAAACCAAGTCGCAATGTACCAGTATGCTATTTACATTTATTATGTTGACAGTGTTTGGTCTGATGTATTCCCCAAATTCGTCTTAGCTTCGAAACCAAAAATCTTTCCGATACTGGACGGTTCAGAAAAATCAACCTTATATCTCCTGTCAGTAATAGTTAGTAACGTTATTATAACGTTAGGAATGGAGTTGTAAGTTTCCAGATTGACTAGAGCCAATTCGTGAGCGCCTTCCAATATCAACGGGGAAGGAAAACTGGTCACAAAGTCAGTTTTTTCAGAGGAAAGTATGATCGATATATTCTCAGTTTAATACATTAGTTAACATCTACCGAATTCACCAATCAGTTTTCGGTACTCTCCATCGGACAGCAATGCTTTGCTCCGCATTTCTGTGAAAATGTGCACGAATTCTTCGTCCAGAGAATTATTGCCAGCCTCTGTAGAAGCTCTGAGGAGCTTCAGTCTTTCGCACAAGTCATTTGGGTCTCTATAGAACCGGTATCCTTTCCCCACAACCTCGGCAGGTCTGCCCCAAACAGGTTTTATAAAAGTCGTGTACTTGAAACCAGCGCTGGACTTTAGTCTTCTCGTACTGTCGTTGTTGTTGTGATATATGGCTTTACTCCTCTTCAGAATATCGTGGTAGTTCATCCGTCCCTTCGTACTTTTTTCCTCCCACGATCAAGTCGTCGTCTTGAAATTGTACCTCCATTGCACCAATCACGTAACGTTTAGTCTCCGGGTCGTATCGAATGCCAAAAGTGGGGTCGGTCAGAGTCTCTCGAATGGCAAACATGCTTAGATACTTGGTAGCTAGCGGACCGAGTCTGACTGCGGAATCTCCGAGTAAAGAGGCCTCTTCCATTTGTCTCCTACGAGCTCCCGGCGTGAGGGCAAGTGACATGTCGGAGGGCGGGTCAGGTAATGCACCCATGGAACTGGAGAGTCGTCTCCTGGCACCCGCGCGAAACTGTATCTCGCCATCGTCACTGTCTATATTCTCGTCTTCAGTATCGACGCGCCCCGTTGCCGCTTCTAGAGCTTTCTGAATATGCTCTAACTGTTTCCCGTGATATTTTTCTTGTTTCTTCTGTCCAGCCTCTAGAGCCAACAGTTCTTTGATTTGTCGTTGGCGCTGAGCCGAAGCCTCGCTTCCCTGTAGCATCTGCATTTTAGTCTGGTCTACTATAGGATCAACTGTTGGTTTGAATATCTTTTGCAAGTGTTCAGATTCTGTCTGCTTTTCCAGTTTTATATTTTGAAATTTTTGTTTCAGACGCTTTTTTAGAGCCTCATACTGATCGACCGCTTTCTGGGGTTTGCTTCTCTTATTTTTAGCTTTAGTAGACATGACTAGAACAGATTTATTTCAACTTTTCCTTGGTCTCAACTTTGATTTGGTTGGATTTCTCATTTGCATGTATTTGTTCCAACGGCGGGGCTAATTAAGGTACTGGATTCGTAAAAATGTTTTTTTTTTGGCTCAGAAAATTTTTGTTATGAGACAAGTTTATGCGAGGAAATAACTATGTACAAGACAATTTGCTTACGTATGTTCAATACACAAGTTCCTGGCACAACAAATGAAAAGCGTACGGTACTTTTACACTCGCGATCGAACCTCTACGGCACACGCTGCATTTTTAGAGCCTCGTACTGATCGACCTCTTTCTGGGGTTTGCTTCTCTTATTTTTAGTTTTAGTAGACATGACAGTTTAGTACTTTATAAAATAATGTTTAAGTCAACAAACGTTAATGTCAACAAAAACCTAGACGTACGTTAATGTCAACAAAAACCTAGACATACGTTAATGTCAACAAAAACCTTCGGCAGACACGTCGTTGTTAGTCGAGCATTCTTCTATACCTTCGATCCAAGGGTTTAGTTTTATCGATGAGTAGGAATCCGTACGGAACAGAGTTCCAAACCTCCCCACACATGCTACGAAACTCGTCGAAAATCATGTCACCACTAATGTGGTTATTGAAGACATGTTTGAGGTTTGCTTCATCTTGCCTGAAGAGAATTATAATGTTGGAATTGTCTCCAATAACTCTCTTGGGTATCCTGCTGTAAGTCTGACATAAATAAAAGATCGAGGCGTCCGCGTGCCTGCCGTAGGCAAAATAGCGTTCGATTCTGTCTTGTTTCTCAATCATGAAAACGTCCAATAAAATTACCGTTTTGCCACATGGCAGTTCTTCTGGTAGTGTGATATCTTCGTTATTGGAACAAAAGGTAGCTATGCCCGGACATATTTTCTCGAAAGCTCTCCTGAGATGGAAATATTTGTTTTGAAATAAAGACTTGGAGTATACGCGCAGGCTGTCATAATTCAACCAACCTGGATTTCAAATGAAATTTATAACTAAATTGGTCTTTCCACAACCGGCAGGGCCGCAAATGATGCACCTTACGTCCGCTGGAAAATTCAGTAAATTACCAGTCGATGGTTGTCTATTGACATCGGCTATGTCATAATTTAACACTTTCAACTTTCAGCTGCTTTAAGAAAAACAATGGTATTTTGATAAATTCTCTACAAAACTAGTATCTAAAATACCTTTTCATTCTCATTTTATAAATAAACGGAGATGTATTGCCTCAAATGCAAAAGAGTTACAGCCAGTAAAAATGTCAGGCACTTTGTGACTAAGAATTATCGACAACTGCTGAAGGGCGAGTGTAAAGTGTGCGGCACGAGGAAAGCACAGTTTCAGGAGAGCAGAGGCTCTGGATTGTTGAACAGCGCAATAGACAAGTTGCCGGTGGAACTTCACATTCCGGAATACAACTATTGTAGTCCGGGAACAAAACTGAACAAGAGACTGAACAGAGGCGATGCTGCCATCAATTCTCCGGATGAGGCCTGCAAACAGCACGACATCAAATACTCTGCCAAACCAGACTTGGAACGAAGGCACGAAGCTGATAGAAAGTTGGCCTCCGATGCAGTAAAAGTAGCAAAATCTAGCAAAACTGGTCTGAAGGAGAAGTTGGCAGCAGCTGCCGTAGCCGCAGCTATGAAAACCAAAGTAAAGTTGGGAATGGGAATTAAAAAAAAAGATCAAATGGAAACTTTAGTGGAGGAGCTACACAAGCCAGCTAGGCGAAACTTTCCGAGGAGGCGCGTTATTAGCTACGGGATAGGTGATTTAGTTCAAGCGGACCTGGTGGAGATGATACCTTACGCGGAACAAAACGAAAATTACAAATACTTGCTGACTGCCATCGATGTATTCTCTAAATACGCCTTGGCCGTCCCTGTGAAATCGAAGAACGCCGCGGATGTCACTGGCGCTTTTAACGAGATATTAAACACGATGTCTAATCCATTTAAAAGCCTACAAAGCGACGAAGGGAAGGAATACTATAATAAAGATTTCGCAGCACTAATGAAACGCCACAAAATAAACCACTATTCGACCAAGTCAGAACTCAAGGCGAGCGTAGTAGAACGCCTAAATCGCACATTGAAGTCGAACATGTGGAAACGGTTCACTCTGCGAGGTAACCACAAGTGGATAGACATTATAGATGAAATTGTCAAAGATTACAACGACAGAGTTCATTCTACCATTAAAATGAAACCATCCGAAGTAACTAAACGCGATGAACTGGAGATCAGAAACATATTGCTGAAAAAGAGCCCTTCCAAAAAGAAGAAGAATAGTTTTAAAGTCGGGGATTTAGTAAGAGTGACAACGGCAAAATCTGTATTCGACAAGGGATATTTGCAAAATTTACCAACGAACTGTTCGAGGTGAGTGAAGTCAGAAAAACTCGACCGACTTGCTACAGGTTGGTCGACCAACTGGGTAGTAAAATCGAAGGCACTTTTTACGAGCAAGAGTTGCAGAAAACTAACGTGCCGGATCTGTTTTTAGTCGAAGAGATTATGAAGACTAAAAAAGTGGAAGGGAAAATTCGTTACCTCGTCAGGTGGAAAGGCTACGACGAGCGCTTCGACAGTTGGTTCGACGAAAAGCCAGTTGTTCTAGGAAAATAACAACAAAAATACCAAATTTTTCCTCTTTTTATTTATATTATTAAACTGAGACCAGGATGTTGAAATTATTACTGCTCATGTTATTTATTTTATTAAACAGAATCATTCAGTTGGAGCGATGTTAAAAACAAACTTTACCTGCGTTTACTGCGCTCAAACGTATCCTACCCGAGAAAGATTGATACAACGCCTCGTAGAGACACACAGGAATAGTTACCCACCCGAGTGCGATTGCTTCGAGAGGGTGTTGGGGTGTACAGACGATCCCATCCTCTGTGAGCAAGGACTCGAACACAGAAAGTACACGAAAGCTGTGCAGGCTGCAGACCCGTTGTACCTTTTAATGTTGATGCGAAGAGGTATAGAAGCTCTACTGTACGAATGTCTCCGGCAAGTGGTGACTTGCAGAGCTCAAATTGGATTAGGAGTGAGTTTCCTTCGAAACGGCCAAGAAATACCAACTGGATTTCAGTCCCGCTACTCCCCAATCTATAATCCATTATATATTCCCAAGTTACTGGACGCAGCTTATGCTAAAATCCAACGTTCCATCGACGAATTCGCCGAAAGAGGGAGTGGTTGGGTGATAAATCGCTCCTACGAACTCACAATCCGAGTAGCAAAAATCGACCCGCTCAGACCGGGCTCTTACATTCCTCTGCCAGCAAAATTAAAAAAGAAGTGGAAGTGTGTAGTCAATCTTCAAAATTTCACAGACCACAAGTGCTTCTTGTATTCAATTCTGGCTGCCAAACACAAATTAAGCATGGTGAATCCGAAAGAATACGAAGTATACGTGAGAACGGTAGATTGTTCGATGCTGGACTTTCCAACGTGGCTGGATCACATTGACTCATTCGAGATGTCCAACAATCATTTATCGATCAATGTGATTGCTTATACCAAAGAGAACGAACGGCTTGCATCCCCTTCGTGTGAGCACGAATTTTAAAGGCCAACCCGTAGATCTTCTTTTAATTACCGACGAGTCGACAAATTTTCACTACTGCGCCATCGTGGATTGTGACCAATTTCTCCGACACCAGGGATCGGGAAGCAACCCGAAATATTACTGTCAAAATTGTTTCGCCGCTTATGGAAAGGCATCGCTGAGAGTCAAACACAAACTGGACTGTACAAGAACCATTCCGTCACCTCAAGCTCTCAAATTCTTAAAACCGGGCGAAAACATTTTGAAGTTTGAAGCTTTCAATAGAAGAAATATTCACCCCGAAATCATATACGCCGATTTCGAGTGCCTTCTGAAACCCGTTCCTTCCTCTAACAGCTCCGGGAAGAAAATCAACCACCATCAACCTTGCAGCTTCGGCTACGTCGTGGTGGGGTCTGGAAACTTTCAAAAGCTGCTTATTACCTGGGAGAGGATGCCGTTGAAGAATTCCTCAATCAGTTGTAATTGAAGCGCACGAGTACGACGAAACATTAAAAAGAGTCCAACCACTATGCCTCACTCCGGTCCAAGAGGCTGATTTTAACCACGCTGTAGACTGCATCTACTGCAAAAAGCCATTCGGTTCAAAAGACGA
>JAHWFP010038513.1:9097-26847 GCA_023313725.1 Lithobius niger
GGAGACCTCCTTGGGACCTCGTGGAGACCTCCTTGGGACCTCGTGGACACCTCGTGGAGACCTCCTTGGGACCTCGTCGAGACCTCCTTGGGACCTCGTGGAGACCTCCTTGGGACCTCTTGGAGACCTCCTTGGGACCTCGTGGGGACCTCCTTGGGACCTCTTGGAGACCTCCTTGGGACCTCGTGGGGACCTCCTTGGGACCTCATGGTGTAGCGGCCGAAGCTACGATTCTCAAGGTGCTTGTAACTTCTCCGACATCAATGTGGTTTTGACCTCTAAACTTCTAGTTCGGTGGCGGTTTTTACTTTTACGGAAAACAGCACACGTATGCTACTGGCCCAGCATGGGTAACAGAGAGTCATTTGTTTTAACTGTAGGCTAACTAGATAACTTTAAAGGGGGGGTATTCGCTGCCACCAGGTGGGTGTTTCTAAATACAGCTCTAAGTTTAATTATTAAGTGGTTTTCTTAAGAACTATAACTTCTACATTTAGTCTAACTAGTACAAAAACAGGCGTTTTACAAACCCTTTGGTTTATTAAAATGCAGATAAATATAAACAATTACATTTAAAATTCAACTAGTGTCAATACAAGAAAATTGGCTTTTAAATTAAAGCACGACGATTTTTACAACAGGAAAAATCAACAAGAATTTACAATTAAATTCAACTCAAACTTCAACTACAAGATGAAGAGTAAAAACGACAATTTCGATTAGAAAATGTTTGTGGGACCTCGGGAACCCGTTATAACATGCAAACCGCGGGAATTACATGAAATAAATCTATTTGGTGCAAACCGCGGGAATTACACACAAATAGTCAAGACTATGTTTCTTAAGTCCGACCTAAGATCAAATCTTCAAATCTGTAGATCCTTAGTATCTAGGGAAGCACCCAAAAAATACGTCGTCTAAATGCAGATTTAGTGTTTAGATTAAGTTCATAATAATAAACACGGGGAAAAAAGCTGGTTTTTAGAAAGGGACCGTGAACCCTGACGTTATGGCGATGGGGGCCTAGAATGCCGACTATGGCTCCACCTCCATAATTCCCTCAAAGCTAAGGTTAGGTTAAGTTTAAAACTAAAATTTCGAATGGGGTTTCCAAAATAAAATTTTCTAAACTAACACTAGTCTAATACGAACCAACTACCTTTGCCCGGCATGGCAACATTTGGACGGGACATCTCCTATACCGACTGGCTTTGAGGATGAGCGTGTGCTAACGATTGAGAGGAGCGGGGGCTTTTTATGCTACGTACCGGAAGTTGGCGCGGACGCCGAGGATAGCTACGGAGGTCTGATTGGCTGAGGGCCTAGAGAACAATAGAAAAGTCGGCAGCGCAAAGGATTTTTCGCTTGGCGCCGTTTGAAGGAACAATTATTGACTGCGTGGTAGAGAGAGGCCGGTAGAGTTAAACTATTGTTTGGAACGTGAATAAGGCCTTTAATTACTACGGATTGTTTTCTTATTTGACCACGATGTTAAGCATTGCGACTATTGAAGGAATGATCTCAATAAATTCGGTTATTAACATTGGGAAGCCAGGTTTACTTTGGGAAATTGAAAGCCAAGTCGGTTTTGCTAGGAACAACTACGGAAAATTAGAAAATACGTGTACGTAAGATAAAATGTTACCTTAGATCCGGTAGTTGGGATGGCAAAAGATTACGTTAAAAGATTATTATAAAATAAAAGTTATGGTTACCAGCAAATGCTAAAACGCGTTTTAAAATAGTTTTAACATATTTGCAGACGTAAAATTGGGGTTTTGGGTGTCGGACATTTCTCAAATGCATCTTAGATTGTCATCTTAAATCTACTTAAGAAATATCAAAACAAAGTATCTGTACAATTATTTTGGGAGGTTAAGTACCTTCGTAGAGGAAGCTCCTCCCCTACAAACACTAAACTAATGTTTGCGGCTTTATGCCCAAGTGAAAATGAAAGCATATACACATTTTTACAAGTGGCGGAAATGGCGTCTCGTGCGCTACGGTGATTTTACGGCATCAGTTTCGTGCGTTTTTCTTAAGGATGCTGTGAAAGTTCTAGAAGGAATTTTCGTGTTCTGTTTGCGGGGGAAAACAGATAAAGTTCGTGGCTATTAAGAGCTGTTTAGATGAGACGGATTGGTCCATTTTCTTGGAAGATACAGGCGTTTGAATTTCGGGGTTTTTCACGGCTGGGGTGCCGAGGGAAAAAAAAGTGTTCGTTGCCGTAAACGAAGTTTCTCTCAGGTTGTTGATAGTTTGAGTTGAGGTATCCTCTCAAATCGGGTGAAGAACTCAGGCCTTCTTTACAGTGGAGACCTCCCCGCAACTTCATTGAGGGTAGCCCCAAAAAAGCATGACAATCAATTCCACATTTAAAAAATGGCATAATAAAACGAAGTGATTACTTTAACTTACCTGTTGTGGCAGGAGACAATAGTTTTGGTTTATACTCTTGACAGTTTTTTTTTTTTAATGTTACTTCCCCGTTAAGTTACAGCACCAAAGGTTTTTATAATTTTTGTAAAAATAAAAATGCAGAAAGGACTGTCTTTACTGGATGGAAAAAGCTAATTCAGTCCCCCCCCCAAAAAAAAATAAATAAAAATAAAACTTAGGCCTTACTCTTTTTTTCAGGCACACGCAAAAGGTTTGTGTGCCACAACGAATAGCAATATTTCTTTCAAAAATTCAAAAACCCAAAGCCAAAGGAATTTTGTGCCAGAAAATGTTCCCTATTTTCACTTTTTTTTATAACTAAAAAAATACTTTACTTTGTCATCATTTATGTGCCACCCGTATCACGATTTTTTTTAAACATCAGGGTTGTGTGCCAATTGTGCATAGCCTATTAGAGTTTAACAAAACATTACAAGAAATACAGCTGCTACATGTTATTTCTCGCTATCAATATCTGCATTATCAGATTAGTACTCGCAACGTGTAACCAAGTATCGAGTCAGTGGCATTTTTGTGTAGGGTGGTGCACCTCGTTAAGACTATTTTTTTTTTAAGCTGAAAGATCCCATGTCAGAATATTGAATAACATCTTGGAAAGAGCTTGATTAAGATCTGACAAAATCTTAAAACAAGATCTTGCAAGTTCTTAACCAAGACGACGGAAGGGCAATTTAAAAAAAATACCTTGCTTTATGAAGTTTGTCTTGGTACGAAGTGGAAGTTTATTTTTCTATCCAAAGTTGGACACGTGTTGATCGAACTAGGTAAACAAGCATAAAATATGCCTAACTAGGAAAATTGGGTAAAAAAAAAAAAGCAGGGTATTAGCCTAACTAGGCATAGGCTTACCTTGATAATTAATTTATCAATTTATCACAAAACTGCAAGGTAAAACTGGTTTCTGAAATATTCTTTTTCATAACAGAATCTACTTTCGTAACACAAAAAGTTTATTTTTTCTCTGGCCCCTTTACGCACACTTCCATCTTCCATTAAGTTTTAACCCTCATTTGCATAATGTCCAGTATCTTTTGCACCTTGACATGTAACACCTGGTAATGCCGGTTAGATTCTACTTAGGACCAAAAAAATTAGTATAAGCAGTCTTTACAAAGCAAATTAGGCATCGCAGTATTTTTTAATAAACTCGACAGATTTTCATATACAAAAAATATTCCAGTAGGCCTTAGAACAATTTTTTTGTATGTTCTGGACCTATTTCACCAAAAGAACAAGAATACCAAGCAAAACTGTAATATCCTCTTTGTGCATATAGACTAGGAAGATACCAAGTAGTGAATTTATTCGTTAACAAATAACTTTTTTTTTTCATAACCAGCCACTAACAGTAACATGGGATTGCTTGCTAGGTTAAAGGGGAATTACATCCATTTTGACATGCGTGTTTTACTTTTGGATAACTTACATTAACTAAACACAAGAATTGCGGTAAGAATAAGGTATGTACGTCCGATACAACAATTTAATTACTGCATCACCAATAGTGCTTAACGGTTATCCGTTTAAACGTTTAAACGAAAATTTACGTGTATACGTTTTTCTATATTGCTAAACGATTAACCGAATCTGATTATTTACCTCACAACAGCACAAAGGTTTAATTCAATAAACGTTATTTTGTGACTTTATTTGGTAGTTAACGTTAAAACTGCAAGAATATTAGCTGCTTTCGTTGCATCCAACTTGTTCGGCAGCTGTAAAACCTGAACTTCCGGTTTTAGTGGGGAAATCGTGGGAAATCGAAACCAGCTTCGGTTAGGCTTAAGTTGCGACAGGTTTTAACCGCGCTCACCGGAAACGTAGCGGGACACTGCAGAATGGATGAAATATTATTACCACGTTAGCCAATTAAACAATTAAACTCTTTTTTTAAACAATTGTCTACAAACTGTTCAAAACAACTAACCACTGGACGGTTAAACAAAGCTAAATTCCAAAGCGTGCCGACTGATCCGAGATCGTAAAACAATCGCAATGTGTGAGGATTTCCCGCAATTCTTGCTTATTTTATTTTTTTAAATTTAGGCTGCTGTTTAACATTTGTTTTATTTCAGAATAAATACGATTTGTTTACATAACGTGTGATTCGTGTTGCTTAATTTTTTTAATTAAATTAGTAATACGTAGTTAATGAATTTTATGTTGACATTTTTTTGTTTTAGATTGTTGCATTGTTGTTGTTATTGACATTAGATTTTTCACGGTTTTCGGTTAACCGAACGTTTAATTAGGTCGTTTAAACGTTTAGCAAATTACACGGAAGCTGCTAGCACTAATCACCAAAACACGATACGGAGACCGCCATTGTTTTGCTGGAACGCACAGAAATTAATGCCGACGGTGGAACTTATCGATTTCGACTCGCAGCTGATTGAGATAGCTCTGTTGGTTGTGAGTAACTTAGCTGGCCGCGCTTAGCCGTCAGACACTTCAGCTCTCACAGCCAACAGAGCTATCTCAATCAGCTGCGAGGTCGAAATCAATAAGTTCCACCTGTCGGCATTAATTTTTGCGCGTTCCAGCAAAACAATGGCCGTCATTAAAGTGTTGTTTCGGACGTACGTAACGTATTCTTACCGCAATTCTTGCGTTTAGTTATTGTGTAAGTGATCCAAAAGTAAACATGCATGTCAAAATAAATGTAATCACCCTTTAAACACTGCTACATTTTGTGTGGCAACACATATTTCAAAACTGTGGATGGAAGTTTTTTTAAATAAACATTTCTCATGAGGAGAGTTGGTAACAAAGACAGGTGCATGCAGGGTGCTTTGCTTTTTTCAGACTTTTTTCCTAAAGATAAAAATTTGGAGGCATTAAAAAAAAGGACAAGCACTAGATGTTGGTAAGCCTATTGGTAGCACTTACTTTTGACACGAAATCTTACAAAAACACATCAGCCTACTTTTTGTGGAGGCTACACACAACAAAACATTACATGGCAATGATGGAAGTTAGTTTCTGGCCAGGGGTAAATAAAATCTACAATGGAATAATTTTTTCCAAAAATCCTAAACTTTTTCCCAACTAAAAAATGAATCCAGTTAACAAGTCACACATAGTGTTTATCCCAGTTTCTGGCAAACCTAATTACATTTAATTATGTCATTTTATGATTTTATATTAAATAACACGCATATGAAACAAAATGCCTTCAAAAATTATTGTTAAAATGGACCACTACTATCCAAATAAAAAATAGTGGGCACAGGAGCCATTTAAGAAAAATAAATTCTGTAAGTTTAAGTTTTTCATGCAGTTCTCTCTTTTTTTTTGTAATTCATAAACAAATAAAACAAATAGAATAAGACCAGTTTTATTTTTTACGCCCAACCATTTTACACGTTACTGTTATATGTACGAGAGCTTCAGATGAATTTAGAAAACAAGTCGTAAGCTATTGCCGAAAACCAGAGACACTAAACGTGAACAAATTCAGTTCTTTCTTGGTTTTTGTTTGAACCAAAACGTTCCTAGCATTGTTCTCCGTTTAAATAAAATCCGCAGCATACTTTTGCCATTTCGCTTAAGTGCACAAATTTCCCACAAACTTGTTTCTTCTGGAAACCACATTTACTCCGTTGCAGCAGCACGATTAGGCCTACTCGTGTCTAAGTGGTTAGGCCTAAATATCAGCGACAGTGCATTTTCCTAGCACAAACGCTGTCATCTTTTCTTGAGTGCTTACGGCTGAAATGTCACTTTTGTAGGCATCACGATTTACTGATACTTCTTACCTTATAGTGACACGATTCCTTCATTAATTAACAAACACACAGTATTAATTTTACCACAGTTCGAAGTAGCACAAAACCTAGCAAAACGTTCGTCCATGCGGTTGCTGTTGTTTCCAGCCAAAACTAACTCGGAAATGACTGCAAATCCACAAACTTGCAATATGTAAGTTTCACAAATCCCGGGAATTAGTGTGGAAGGTTCGCATTTACTCCTGCAAAGAGTAGTTTTTGTATCTTTGTTCATTTTAAGTTCCCAAGCAACGTTTAAAAAAAAGTCTACCGCACTGACGGCACACGTAACGATCTTTCTTCTCCGTTTGAACGGTGCACTTGTTTTTATCACGTGATCAGCTTCTGCCAATTGCTGTCGCGTCATGCGGTCGGAAAGTTGGCTTTGCCTTTATACAGTAAAAGCAACTAAGTATTCTTAGGTTGTGTTAGTTTACTGTTTTAAATTTTTAGTGTTTCTAGACTTTGCAAGTGAAGTGGTTGTATTTATTTACGAAATACTGTTAAAAACGACTTTCGTGAATAAAAAAAAACTGCACTGGCTATGGAAAAGGATTGTTAGCAATTTTGTTATTTTATAGGTACTACTGGAAAAGTGTTCCAAGATTTATTAATTACAAACTATTTAATTAATTGTGAATTGTTTCTATTTGCATGGGCATAGCAGGGGGGGGGGGGGGCACATTTGGAAAGAAAACTGGGAATTGGAAAAAAAAGTTTATTTTTAGAGTTCCTTTTACTTTCTCCCTGCCCTCCCCCCTCCCCCCCCTTCACAAAAAAAATTGTAAGACCGGTTTTTTTTTGTAATTGTTAAAGAAAAGGGCATCTGGAGTTGAAAAAGGGGTATTTTTTTTACCGTTTTGTTTACCATCGTTGGTTGAGCAGGTAAACAGGAATGTAAGGTGATAAAAAAAATGGAAAAAAATGGAGCATGGAGTTAAAGGCGGGGAGGAGGGGGATGTTCCCAATGCGGTTGTGCCCTTGTCTTAGATCTATTTGTCTGTTCACTAATTATTCTAATAGATATAGTTTTACGAGGCACTACAATTAATACTCTTTTAAGAACTTTTTCTGTAGTTCTTGAATTCACCCATAGTCCTAAATTTACTTAACACTGTTTAAAGGTTCATTCCTACCAGGATCACAATTGGGGTGATGAGGGTGGCCCACAAAGTGCCACGCACTGTAGTAAACAGCCTAATGCATCTTAGCCGTTCCTCAATTCTTCGTAAGGCCGCATTTGGAAACCTGCTCAATTTTTTAAAGCCCAAAACTATTTCCCAAGTTAAAAAAAAATGCAAATGTTTTCTGAATCCAAAATTCAATTCGGATTACGAAAAATGGATCACCTTTTTCGAAATTTTTGAAGAAGTTTCAAAAAAATTTCGAAGAAGATGATCCATTTTTCGGAATCAGAATTGAATTTTGGATTCAGAAAAGTGGTCCCCATTTGCATTTTTTTTTAAACTTGGGAAATAGTTTTGGACTTTAAAAAATTGAGCAGTCTTCCAAATGTGGCGTTACGAAGAATTGAGGTCGCAATAGGAGACCTTCTGGATACCCGCTGGAGACCTCAGGTTCTAAGCTCTGCTTGTGCAGGTCTCCAAATGTGACCTTACTGAGACCTCTTGGTGACTACAAATGGAGGTCGCAATAGGAGACCTCCTGGAGACCTGCTGGAGACCTCAGGTTCTTGCTGTGCTTGTGCAGGTCTCCAAATGTGACCTTATTGAGACCTTCTGGTGACTACTAGTTGTGGTCGCAATAGGAGACCTCCTGGAGACCTCAGGTTCTAAGCTGTTTCATGGCAGGTCCCCAACTGCGACCTTATGGAGACCTTCTGGTGACTACAAGTTCTGGTCGCAATAGGAGACCTGCTGGAGACCTCAGGTTCTCAGCTGTGTCATGGAAGGTCCCCAACTGCAACCTTATGGAGACCTCCCAGTGACTACAAGTCGAGGTCGCAATAGGAGACCTCCTGGAGACCTAAATCTTTGCTGTTGCTTCTGTGAGGTCTCCAAATTAGACCTTATTGAGACCTTCTAGCGACCTTAAATGACTTAATAATAACAAGGTCCCCAACCGAGACCTTAAAGTGACCTCGTTGTGACCAAAAAACAGCATGTTAAATTTCTGGGGACCTACTGAGACTAGAAAACGACCTCATTGCGACCTAGAGACTAGAAAACGACCACACGGAGACCTACTGGAGCCCTACAATTTTTGTAAGGGAAGTGGCTGTGTAAAGCTGATCATGTTGGAAAACTTGATTTTCCACTCATCTCTTCACTAATGTTAAACTGTACATCGTTTTGCAGAAGAGAACTTCTAGTTTTAGAGTACGCTTTTCCTATAAGCCAGACCTTCGTGTTGTTTCTTTTAGTGTGGTCTACAGCATATGAAATTTTGAAGTCAGGATAAGTTGGCACCTTGGCATAGGTTTGGATAGCACAGAACAGTCAAAATTAGAATTGCTGAGTTAGAAAGAGATACTGTACGAGTTCCAGAACAATCTCGTACCCGTAGAACTGGTGCATTACCATCTGCTTGTTAATGTTGGTAAATGGCCAGTGCTGTGGCGTGTGTTGCTTTTTTTTCCATCTGAGGTATCTTCCATACCTCAGTCGACGTTGTCTGGCACAAAATATAAGTATCGTTTTCTTACAATAATAGCACCACATTGTTATTGCAGATGATGTCTACAGTGCACTCTACTAATTGAGTTTCATGCCTAAGAAGACGGCCGTATTCAATAGAAAAGTCCGATCTGCGAAGCAAATTAACAAGAGTTTTGTTTCTAGTGGCTTGGTGATTTGCCATACCCACAGGAATGACACATGGTCTGTATTTCATGAACATCTCACTTGCCTCTCACTGTGTGTCAGAGCCATAACAGTTTGTGAAATACTAATGGCTGCACTCTTCTCAGCAACTTCATATCTGTGTACTGAAAGGCTTTCTTGACCACCCCCCCCCCCCGCCCCAAAAGCCACCTGAACCGTACACCTCAGGAGGAATTATGTTATCGGGTATATTAACTGTCCTGTGAACTCTTACTTTTCTGCTCCATGAATGCACTTTCGGAATATAAGAGCTGCATTGTAAGAGGCAGTTGACAACATACAAGTTCTATAGCTACGAGATAGTTCTGGTAATCGTTCACTATCGCTTTCTGATTCTGCAACTCTACTTAAAGACTGTTCTATACCATCCAGACTAATACCAAAATGCCCAAGTTATTCTGACTTCAAAATTTCATCTACTGTAGACCACTCTGGAAGTAACAATATTAAGGTATGGATTACAGGAAAAGCATAAAATAAATTGCTTGCATAAAATAAGTGCTTTTTGTAAGGCGATATGTAATTTGACGTTAGTGAAGAGTTGTCTTAAAAATCAAGTATCCCTAAATGGTTAGCATTCGATTCTTATGCAACAACAGCTTTGCTTTCGACTGGAGTCCATGTTACCCCACTGATACCTGCACCTCAAACAGAATGGTCAGCATTGTACGCTGTTGTGCTTTTAAACACGTAGTAATGGGGCAGGACCCAAAACAAATTAAGCATGTGCTTATACATCCAAGATAAAAAAAAAAACTGCAAATGGCCATGTGTCATTTTGTTTTCAGGTCATGGGAATAAACATAACTTTGGTTTGCTTAGATGCATTGGAAACTTCATTGAAAACCGTGGACTAGTATGACTCTGGTGCAACAAGTTCCATTCTAGAGGTTAAACATTGTATCGTATGTAAAGGCATGGAAGAACATTTAATAACTGTTGAACCTATATTTACTCTTTAGAACTCAGCGTACGGAATCAAAAGATCCATTAGAAAAAAACAATCCAATGCCTAAAAGAAACATTTTCAACCAAAGACAATAAAACAATGATAATGGCATACAAGAAAGCTAAAAATGTACTAGTGGTTTGTGGAATCTTCCAAGCAATGGATGAATTCGATGCAATTTTGGATAAGAATCCAACAGCATAGGCTGTATTATTTTACGTACAAATGATTACTAAATTATGCCAGTTGGTAACTTATTAAGGAACGGCGCATGACTGGAGATTTCACTTCTTATCGCTAGATGGACTTGTGAAGTACTTCCTGCCCACGATAAACATCGTTACGCATGAATGATACTGGTGTACTTGGCTGAAATGCAAATGGTAGAAATTGAAAGCCTTAAAGTTTATAAACAGTTTTATGTGGGGAAACTAGGTTGTCAACAGAAACATAATCCCATTTTGTGCAATTGGAGCTGGCCAAGCTTTAGAGCGTGTTAACAGAAGTATGAAAGCCAATGGTTGGTACAGTTGGATTGACCAAAAATCCATCACCCTGTACACGATTCTTTCTAATTCCACCTGCTACAGCTGTGCTTGCTGCTGAGTATGTATGAGGGATTAAAAAGGAAGCACACCTATTTTCAACCTTTAAACAGCAGTCGGCAGTGCTATCATACAAAAGCATACAAAATTTGTCTGACCATCGAAATTAACTGTTTATTAGCAAAAATAACTAAAAAATTGAACGATTTTTAGTTATTTCTGCCTATAACAGGTTAATTTCTTGTTTTAGGCAAATTCTATACGAATAAATGTTTTAGGTAATTAAATTTCCTTTAATTTGAGCCAAATTAGGGTTCTCTATCATAAAAATTAAGAAAGTTATGGCCAAAAACGTAGTGTCCGGCAATGCGCTTCCCCTCCCCTCCCCCCACCCCCTGCATAAGTTCCGGAAGTGGCAACAAGCGTTTTCGTGCTCTTTGGGGTACCAGTTAACAAACAAAAAAAAAACGGAATATTGTATCACAAAATTTACACGGAAACCAGTTGCTCCCCCACTATAACTTATAGTTAGAGAAAATGATGGTTGCCAAGCCATCGGCATTTCTGGCCCCCTGCCTTCCATAACGTCAGAGTGGTGCTCTTACTAAAAACCAAAACTCTTTCTTGTTTATTTTAAATTTAACTTTAATCTAAACAACTGACGGTTTGATCTTTGTTGAAGATTCAAAGGAGACATACTCCATGACTAACTTGTAAAATTGCCGGGCTTTTTGTATCTTAGATACAGGGTGGTCAATAAAAATGTAGACGATAAAGAAACGTCATAAATACTTTATTGGTTAAGATTTTCATGTTCTGATAAGTCAGATGTGTTGAGAAAACTTGAAATTTTGTTGACATGACGTTGATTTTAATTCGACAAAGTAAATGCATGCTCAAATTGAGCTCCCTAAATTGAATACAATTTGCTATTCTAAGTGTGCAGTTGTTGACGACAGCCTAAAGTGTCTTGGGCTACAGCCCAAATATCCATATGAATGCTTAAAACTTGAGTTTGTGACTAGATTTAGGGTTAAGTTTGAAGACTTTTTTCTTTAGGTGACCCCTTAAAAAAAAAATAAACACATTCTCAAAATTAAAATCGTCCGTGTCACATAAGCGACAAACGCTTAACGTCGTCGTTTATCTGTTTCTGAAAGTTCTGAAACATTTCTGAAACATTTGAGTTTGTCAGGGAAAAGGTTAAGCTCTTCTTTAGCATTGTTAGCTGTGACGTTCTTTTATTGTTGAGTGCTAGAGATCGCCATCTGGATGACGCCAGTGAATGTGGAGAGATTGCGTGAAAGTGCGAGAAGACCTCGAACGTCATCAAGACATTCGTGGACTTCTTCTCACCACTGGCGTACAAACTGTCACTAGACTACCTGAATGTTCTGTATTTTGGATCAAAATAGTTCCCGTTTCCTTAAATTTATTTACCATCCGAAGTATTGTAGATAGTGTTGGAACATAGAAGTTTTAAAATTGTTTATGAAACTTATGCAGCACTCCGTTGCATATTGTGTTATTGTAACGTTCTAACAATGAAAATACGATGTTGAATTGTACATTGAACCGCCATCTTTGGAATTATGCGAGAGTGAAATCAATACTGCAGAAATAAAATTTGAAGCTTTCTTAACACATCTGACTTATGAGAACATGAAAATATCAGTTAATAAAATATTTACGATTTTTCTTTATCGTCTACATTTTTATTGACCACCCTGTAGTTTTAGGAAAAACTCTGGGAGGTTGATCTTTTGGCTCTTGGAAAACCTAGAAACAAAACTGTGGACGGTTGATCTTCTAGGAAGTTGAAACATACTGTCAGATAAATTTAACTAGCTGACGCTGTTCAATTTTGCGGGTGTCTCCGGGAGCACTCAGTATTACTTATTCTACTTGAAAATTTGATTGTTTATTCAGAAACACAATCTGTCGTTTTTGTCTGATTTAAGTGAATTACTAAAATGTAAATTCCCACGTGTTGCTTTTTAATAGTTTATTCAAAAGCAGTTCTAGTAAACCTAAATGTAAAGTGCCCTTTATATATTTCTGATGTTATAATAAAACCAGGAGTTTTAAACTTCAGTTCGTTTGCTAGCCGATTAATTGTTTGATTGTAAAATAAATACGTAGCCTATGTTTAGCTTTTATCCTCCTTTAAACAGTTAACTAATTTTCCACCGTTGGTGGCAGTGATTACCAGTAGTATTAAGGTTAGGCCCCTTTAATTAGGACACCGATGCTTCATTCCCCATGCTGGGACAGTAGCCCAAACTGTGCTTATATCGAAAAAGGCGTTATAATCACTGCAAAACCTTATACTGAAACTCCGTGTCAACCAATGATGTCGTGGGCGTTACAAGCACCTCAGCCATCGTAGCGTCCACCGTTACACTTAGCATAAATACGCTTAACCACTTAAACAGTTTATGCAAACCTAAAAGTAACTCAAGGCCCGTTGAAAGTAAATCGGCAGAGACTAAACACTTAAAAGATTGTAGTCGAGCTGAAACGTTTAACGCTGCTAGGGAGTCAGTCCGGTCAGACACAGTCAAACGGAACGCCCAGACGGGTGACGTGTGGCAAGGTAATAATCGTTTAAAAGCTATAAACGGGTATGAGCCAAACGGAGGGGGTAGTGGGAAAGGGGCAACTTCTCCCCGCGTACAAACAAACAAGCCAGCTGGCTTAAACCAAAGCAAAACAAAAGTGCCCGATTTCAATGATTGGATAAAAATGTGTGATAAGTCTTTCAGTGAACAGATGAGTAGTGTTTCTTGTAAACATAGTGATGCTTTAATTAAACCTCATAACGGTAAAAGTAATAGGAAGATTTCCCCCAACCAAACTGTTAACCCTTGTGTAAACGGAAGTGCGCTCGGTAAACCGGAAGTAAACAAAGATGCTTCCCGTGATTATTTTGATTTCTTTCCAGAGTTCTGTAAAGTCAAATTACCTGAGTTTAATTTAACTTAGATTCTGTATATCAGCAAACAAACTGAAATATAGTTTTTTTCCCAGTTCCTTTATAAAAATAGGACCAATGTTTTAGTGATGAACTCTATGTCAGTCTAGAGTGGAAATAAATGCATAATTATGGCTCTAGCACTGAATAGGTGTTCCCAGTGAAACGGAGGTTTAATACCTAACCTAATGTAGTTTTTTTTCTTCTAAAAATAAGTGAAGTTTTTTTTTTGCAATTAAAACGAAAACCTCACCAAGTGTTTTCCCGTGCGACTTTCTTTTAAATAGTGAGTTGTACGCCGATACAAACGTGGCTCCATCTAGGAGCAACAAAACCTAAATAGAGTATTTACTGAATTATTAATTTTAAAACTTCAGAGACTGTGTTGCTGTACGAACATGGAGAGTATCATTTGAATGCCAAAAGCATTACATAGATATTTTGTTTAAACATTCACTTGTTAAGCGCATCATTTTCAATAAAATTGACTGAAAATTATTTTTATCTTTTTTGATAAGTGGTCCATTGAGAGCTCATCCACAACATAAGCAACTCTCAGTTATTTCCCGTTTTGGACTTCACACTTAAATTTTAAGGTTCCTTATAAATTTCTGCCTCTTCCTGTGTGGAAGAAAGTTTGTAAAGACTGAACGACAAGTTTTTTATGTTTATTAGGAACATTCTATGGGAGTATCGAGGTTCCTGGCTAACTCCTCTTAAAGTTTTTATGAACTGTCTTTCTTTAAAAAAGATGTCTGTCTCACCTCTGAGTGCAAAAGGTTAACTGTCGTTAAAAGGTTGTTGTGTTTTTATCCATAAAACCTTACAGTGTTGTATTATTATGTTTAAGTTATGGGTCATACCTCAAACCCTTATAACGGCGGATGCTACGACGGCTGAGGTGCTTGTAACATCCCCGACATCAGGTAGACTTCGGTCTTGTTAAAAATAATAATTTTGGCGTTTTGTTGGTTTATCAAAGCACAGTCGCTGCTACGGGCCCGATGTAGGGAACGGAGCGAAACTTATCCTATCAAATTAAATAGGCTAACAAGTACTAGTTTACACGGTACGCGCTGCCACCAGGTGGAGTGACATTAATAGCAGCAAAATCCGGAGTTAAAAATAAAAGGGGGTTTACATGATATTTTAACTCTACAATTAATAACGGGGTAAAAACAACTAACGTTTAAAACTCTTGGTTTTATTTATAGACAGTTAACAAAATATAAAAGCACTTTACATTTTCACACAAGTTTTTACAATAGAAAGCTTTAAGTAAGTAACACGAAATTTACATTATTAAATTCAACAACGAACTTGGCATTAATAAAATCAGTTACCTTTCACATCAAGAAAGTTCACTCAGGTGTGTTTCAACCTCCTAAATATAAAATGCAGCCGCAAGTTACAATTAGTCCTACAGTATGTTGTTTGCGTTCAGACTCCCACAAACTCAACTAAACTTCCAGTTAAATCTAAACTAGATTGGCTCAACGGGAGCACTAGCAATTTAAGCAGGGCTTTCACTTAAATTAAGTTGATTAAAATAAGTAAGATAGACTTGGTTTTTAGGAAGGGAACCACCCTGACGTTTATGACTAAGTAAGTTCAGAAACTGTCGATGTACGAAGTTAAATCATAACTTTATCAAACTAGGAGTTCCTTTAAAATTAAACTAAGAATTTAGATTTGGGGGTCCTAAATAAAAACTTTCAATTTTTAACTACACGATACGAACCACAACCATAGTGCCCGGCATGGCAACATTCGGACGGCATCGTTCCTATCCCGATCGGCGTGACCACCTCCTAGCTTGAAATCTGTGAGCTGTGCTGTCGATGCATGGGCTGAGGGGGGGTTATATGCTAGCAGCCAAAACCGGAAGGAGAAGGGAAAGCGCCTCCCTGTAGGAGAGCTACTACATGGGGGACTCTAAGAGGTGGAGAACAATGAGAGAGGGAGGGACAGAGTCAGCTGACAGTCAAGCAGGGGGAACAAAGGGCCTTTGGAGCTGCTCTCTGTGATTGGAGGAGGGCAGAAACTTTCGGAAATACTGACTGCTGGTTGGTGGGGCAGGCTGGCTGTGCAATCAGCAAAGGATTTGCCGACTTTGGAACTGGGGCTTGGGGAATAACGGCCAGTTTGTGTTTGACACAAAGGAACATTGGGAAAAGGCTTATTTACAAGCGGAAACAGGGGCATCTATCTATTGGGGGGAATGAGACAAATGCCTTATAGAAATTTTAGGGGGAGAGACTATCTAAATTTGCCAAAAAATTGTTAAGTTTGCCCGCAACGATTTACCTTAGAAGAGATGGCATGCAGAACATAGAACAAATTGTAAGTGTAACCGACAAGTAATATTCCTTCCCGAATCTTACTTTCCCCTTCACCCCCCCCCCCCCCCCCCCCCCCTCTTCCACCACCACCACCCACCTACCCTTTTCCTCCACCTCGATGCAAAATGAATGTCGGCTGCCTAGCGTAAGCAAGCAGCGTAATGAGTCTGTGAGAAAACGTGTGCATTGCAGGCAATGCCTGCTACAAGGGGTTAGGTACTACAACGACGAACTACAAGCAAAAAAAAGGATGTCAACAATACACTCTCGTTAGAGGGCAGTCGCTTTTGGTGACGACTCAACCAAACTCTCGACATAACAGCAAGTTCATTGTTTTTTACGCGGGATTAGGCCTACTGATGTAATCCGCTGCAGCTTTTTGTCGTTTTGTCTCTGCGAGTGCGTACTACCATAGATTAGAAAGTTAACTAGATATACCGTCTCACTTCTTCCCGTCCTACGCCGACCTCGAGCGGTAGTTGCGGCTTCTAATACCTTTGCTAATGCTTTTGCCTTCGAAGCATCACGAAAGCAAAGCATTAGCAGAGGTATTAGTAGCCGCAACTACCGCTAGAGGTCCGCGTAGGACGGGAAGAAGTGAGACGGTATATCTAGTTAACTTTCTAATCTGTGGTACTACTAGCACTGGCGTGCTGATAACATCCCTGGTGGGCCACGGACATACAGTAAGAATACGTTGTTAATTAAACTACGTATTATTACACTGTAGTAATGATAGGCTACCGGTAAGCTGTATTCAAGGGTGTCGAATTTTCTAATTATGGAGAGGACAAGTCAAAAACCAACAGACAACCAAAATTTCGTATTTCAGGGTGGATGAATGAATTCTTAAAATGTGGGGGAGGTCGGGGTATTCTTCTTATGGAAGTCTTGCACCCGGTTCCCCCCTTCCCAAATTATAACCCTCGTAGTTTTGTAAAGTTGGGGGGGGGGGGAGACAGGGCGAGCGCAGGCATTCAACCGGGTCGGTGGACCAATTGTACGGCTGTCATCTCTTGGCGTTGGCCAGTTAGCGACCATCTTAGTTGATCATTTATCATTCTTCTTTGCTTAGCCAGGCTAGAAAGCTAGCACCCAAAAAATAGCATTTTAACAGTTTACGTGAGCTTGACTGAATGTAATAAAATCATATGCCACAAGAAAGCGAAAATTTAATAATAAGATGGAACTGTTTATACAGTTTAGCAGTTTCTAGTATATTTAGAGGATGCTTAGGGGGCAACAGCCCCTATAGGCAGCAAATACGGTAAAAAAAAAAATACTGGTAAAACAGCTACCTTGCCTTGCTACTTCAATTTTTTACTACCCTATGTTTGGAACTGATTTACGCAACGGGAAAAGATGAAAGTACATTTTTTTTTTGTTTCAAACTCTACATGTTTCGTGAGGTGCGAACGCCACTGCCAGGGCCGTAAAGTACGGGGGGGTTTGAGTTTGAGTTTGGGGGGCGCCAAATAATTAAAAAAAAAATTAGCGAGACAGACCTACACAGAAATAAAAAACGATAGTTTTTTAATTTTGAATGAATATTCGAATAATTATCTTCTTATAGTGACAAACAATGGCCTCGAGGTAATTTGTTGCTGTTGGACATCCTTCTACGATGATGATATATAATAGTTCGCATTTCTAAAAATAATTCCTGAACTTGGGATGGAAAATAGGTTCATAACGCAACGAATTATTAAAAGCTAAATTAGGTATGCTAGATTGATTCTATGAATGATTAGGTCGGGAAACATTTGAAAAGTTTTCAATTTAGAGGCCAGTGATTGGTTTTGGGTAATAGTAACTAGTGACATGAACGGTGTACGGTGTAGTTTGAGTTTGGGGGGGGGGGGGCGCCAAA
>JAHWFP010038513.1:26947-57706 GCA_023313725.1 Lithobius niger
TTGGGGGGCGCCAAATAATTAAAAAAATTAGCGAGACGGACCTACACAGAAATAAAAAAACGATAGTTTTTGAATTTTGAACAAATATTCGAATAATTATCTTCTTATAGTGACAAACAATGGCCTCGAGGTAATGTGTTGCTGTTGGACATCCTTCTACGATGATGATATATAATAGTTACAGGAAGGGAAAGGGGCGCTATTTCTGTGCTTTGCCCCCGGGCGCCAAACGACTTTGTTACGGCCCTGGCCACTGCCTGAAAACGTGGGGGACGGCACGGGAGTTGTAATTTGGGTTGTAACTCCTCTTCCCCCCCACCCTCCAGGATTGATGCCTATGTAGCTTAGCGGGGTGGGGCGTCGGACGAACGTCTAACTGGAAAATCGTCTAATGGGATAATTGTCTAAAATCTGCCTAAATAAAAAATCTGGAAAAGCATCTAAGCAGAATATCGTATAATGGATAATTGTATAATGGATAAACGTCTAACTGGATTAACGTCTAACTGCGGTTTCTGATGTTATATGTATAGCCGCAGCGAGCGAGGCAGGGATATTAAACTATTTTCCATTATACAAATTTCCAGTTAGACGCTTTTCCATTATACGAATTTCCTGTTAGATGATATTCCGTTATACTGTTTTCCGTTTTACGCTCTTCCAATTATGCGTTTTTCCAGTTAGACGATTATCTCTCGCCCCTAGCGGGGATGGGGACAGGGATAGGCAGTCATTATGAGAATGGGTCCAAATAGAGAAAATTAATACGAGCATGTTCATTCTTTTCACGGCAGCAATGAACATAGGGCGAGCGTGTTCATTCTTTATACAGTAGCAGTGAAAAAGGTTATCGACCGGCAATGTGACAGGACGTTGCTGCTGAATTAAGTGTCGATTTAATTATAAACAAATTTGCGATGTACTCAAAGGAGTTGCGTAAGAAATTGATGTGAAGTCTCAATGTAATAAATCAGTCATTAGAATTAGTAAAGAATTAGTTACAGTTTTTACAATTAGGGGGTGGGAGGGGGAGCAGTGGCAGATTTAGCTGGGTGCACTGGGTGCCCCCCCCCAGCTCTAAAAATAAATTAAAAAAAAATTGTTTTCAAAAGTTAATTTTTCGGCACAAAAAGGCATTGAAGGAAATTCAAACGACATTAAACCAGCAGCTGATAAAAGTGTATAGCTAGTTAGGCAGTATTCAGATGTCATTGTGAGGAGTCGGTATGGAGTAGTTCGTTCCCATGTTCATTGGGGGGTGGGGGCTAATGTATAAATATTTTGACATAGTAGTTTATGGCCTAAACTTGTCTACAAGCATGGTCTCCAGAAGCCAGAAAAGCAGTAAAAAGACTAAAAATGTCAAGAAGTTAGGGAAGCTAGCAATGCTCCCTAGACCCCTCGTTAGCGCTGCAATGGCAAGCAACAGCACCCCCTTTAAGGTAATCCTAGATCCGCCAATGGGGAGGGGGGACATAATAATTTTTAGTTGGGAGAAATTGCCTCGTTACAATTGCCTCAGAGTTACAATTTTTACCGGGGGGGGGGGGGGGGTGGAATTTTTGGGGGGGGGTGGTTGACTATTTTTGGGGGGGGGGGAGATAGACGCCCCTGAGTGGAAATTAAATAATATGGATTTCATTGCTCGTAGGAAGGCTCATACAGTGAATAAATCACTGTGGCTAAATTAAAAACAAGCAATGAAATCCAAAACTGCAATGTTATGCATCACATACTAGTGGGGGGGGGGGGGACGAAGTGTTCTGCACAGAATACTTGTTTTTGGCTATGGAAAACAGATCTTTTTACTGGATTGCTTTAATAGAAGGATGGGCAAGCTAGTATTGCAGTGGGAATTGTTGGGTGGTCACCCTCGGCGATTTTCGTAGTAATATTTACAAACAAACAAAAAAAGTGTCGTCCGGTATAATTGCCGTCAAATTTTTTTTTGAAGTTCGAGCACGTGGTTGGGTTCAGGGGCCAAATGAAAATATTAAAAGAGGAAATAATTAACTTAGTGAAAAATGCTAGAATGCATTTAAAGTTGGGGCATTAACTTTGCAGTGGCAGAACTTAGTTAACATGTAAATGGGAAATTTTTCATATAATTGTGCGCGCACAAACCAGATAAAAAATATCACATTCAACAAGTTCATATCCTATTTATGAGGTTAAGTACCTTTGCAAAGGAAGCCCCTCCTATTCCACAACTAATCTAAACTGTGTCGGCTTTATGCCTATAAAAATGGAAAAGAAATGATTACATTTGTACAAATTGGTTGGAGTTACGATAACCGGAAGTGTGTGCGTCGCGGCACAGTTTGGTGTCTTTTTCTTAGGCTTGTAGCTGAAGAACCAGAAGGAAATTTTGAGTTCTGTTTTCGCAGAATGAAAGTTCAAATTCGTGGCTATTAAGAAATTCTATGATGGGCCATTTCTGTTGGCAACTCCTGGAGATGCAGGGGTTTGAAGTTGGAGGTCGGACAAGTCAGGGGCGAGGGGCACCAAGACTTGGAGAAAAAAAAATAGAGTTCGTTAAAACGAATTTTTCCGGAAGTTTTTTTGACAGCTGGAGTCCCGGTATCCTCTCCAAAAGGGTTTTGGCCAAAAAGTCCATACAGGCCCCCACGCATAGGATTCCAGTTGGGGTTCCTGGTGAACGCAAAATGGAAGCTAAAACAGAAAAGGTCAGTGCACACAAGACATGCCACTATCAAAACTGCCAAGCCATGTAAAGTAATTCAAGAACAACACGAGTTAAGCATTACGTCGGCTTTTATCAGGCCAATGGGATGGTATCCTATCCCCGGATCCACAAAAAAAAATTAGAACACTTAAATTTACAAAAATAAACTTCGCCGTTTTGTATTTTTGGGGGAACCAACTTTTGTGTGGCTTAGAAGATTTTGTGTAAAATCAAAGTTACAAAGTTAAAAGAATCACTATTTTTGCAAAATTAAATCAAGAAACACACTAGAATTTACAAAGTTAATTTGGTTGTAACAAGTAAATGAGGCCGTCTATTGCTCTGGTAATATGTCCCGTACGGATTCTGCCTCGGCTCAAGTCTAGTAATTTTTTTTATCTGGGATGACTGCGATAGGAAGCCTTTGCCGCATTTCAATTAACCTAGACTGCGTTAGTTGTTAGAAAACCGAATACTATGGGTACGCCGTAAACGACCAGCTCTATTTACTGTTAAACTACTCCCACTAGAATGGCTTGAGGTTACCAAACAACTTGTTTACATGTTCAATTTGACACTGAAGGGTTTAAGGTATGACCCATAACTTAAACATAACAATACAACACTGGGAGGTTTTATGGATAAAAACACAACAACCTTTAACCACAGAGTTAACCTTTTGGACTCAGAGGTGAGACAGACGGTTTTTATAAAGAAAACCATTTCGTATAAAACTTAAAGAGGACCCAACCGGGTACAGATTGCAACTCCCGTAGAATACTCCTAATGAATATTTATTATGTATCGTTAAAATCTGTTAATATCCTTCCACAAAGGAAGGCGTTGATAATAACCAGGAGAATAAAATCATTAGCACTTAAAATTTAGGTGAGAAGTTCCGAAACGGGAAAAGCTGAAAGTTCCTTTGGTAGTGGTTGCACTTTCAACATACCACAAAAGAAAATGTTTCGAAAATAAATAAATGGTTCTCAGCAGAATTTTACACTGAAAACGAAGTATTTAATAATACAATATAAACAAAATACCGACTCGAAAGTGTCAGCGTTCAAGTGATACTTTCCAGGTTTGTAACGAACTGTATAGTCGTAGTCTTGGAGGGTAAGGCTCCATCTAAGCAATCTGGGGTTGTTTCCAGACATTTGCTTGAGCCAATGTAACGGGTTATGATCTGATTCAATGATAAATTTTGTCCCATAAATGTAAGGCGGTAATTTAGCAACTGACCAGATCAAACACGCACATTTTTTTTCTGTAGTCCCATAGGTCTGTTCTCTAGCTGTCAGCTTTCTTGACACATAGAGACAGGGGTGTTCATCTTCTCCAAATTCTTGAGATAATACGCAACCCATACCTCTCTCAGAACAATCACATTGCAAAATGAAGGTTTGATTGAATTCGGGGGCTCTTAGGACAGGAAACATAACTAGAGCGTTTTTCAAAGTATCAAAAGCATGCTGCTTTGATTCGTCCCAGGTTACAGGGTCTAGCACCTTTAAGTGTAAACTAGGCAACCGAACCGTGACTCGTCTGCGTGACACGGCCAGTACAATAAACGTAGTTAGCTGTAACGTGGCCTCTAACTGGCCCAGACTTACGCAAACTGTAAGATGCAGATCCAAACTAAGCAGGGAAGTGTTTAAACTTGAACAAGTCAATTTAATTTTAAAATTAGATGACGGCCAACTCTTTAAAACTATCGCCGCTATTTCTCCAGCTGCAAGTGAGTTCCCAATCTTGCTTGGCATAACCACGCTTGAACGATTAGCTAATAACCGTAGCTCAGTTGACCGAAACGAAGCAAAATGCGTTCCCTTTCCCTCACACTTTGCTGATGACAAATCATTTAACGACGCCCTCAGTAGCGAAGGCGGGACAGACCAATTAACTGACCAAGCCAAGGGGAACGCCCAGAGCGATACTAGTGGCACGTGCCCTCATTATCATGGAGGTAAAGCGATAAACAAAAACGAGCCAAACGAAGTAACTCGTGGGAAGAAGAGGACTCCCTCAAGAAGACAAGCAAACGCGCCTGCACGCTTAAACCAAAACTTGCGTGCCCAAATTTAATGATTGAATAAAATTGCCGGAATTTAATTTAACTTCTGTGTGCCAGTGTTTAAAACTTGAATATAGTTTTCCCAGATCCCCTTTTTAAATTAAGATCCGATGTTTTAGTGTTAAACTCTTGTCAGGTAGAGGGATGGAATTTTTGTGACTGATCACCACAATTATGGCTCTTTTAACTAAAATAATGGTTTCTCGCTAAAACGGAGGTTACAATTCTAACCTAACCTAAAGTTAAAACGTAGTTTTGGCAGTGTAAGAGTAGGTAAAACCTTTTTATTAGGTCTCCTAACTGACAAGAGTTTTAGTTTTCCCCTAAAATAGTTTTTTGTGCCAACAGGTGCAAGTCACCATGTTAAACCCTGGTAATGTATAAATTTTCTTCATGTCGAGTTTCCCCTAAAAACCGGAAACCTAAACAACTAGTTTTCCCTTTCAAGTTCTCTTAAACGTTTGTAAGGAGTGTACCGTTACAACCATGGCTCCATCTAGGAGCAACAAAACCTAAATAATGTCTTTGCTGAATTTTAGTCTTAACTTCAGAGACTGTGTAGTTATACAAACCTGGAAAGTATCACTTAAACGCTGACCCTTTAAGTCAGTATTTTGTTTAATCTGTACTATTCTTAAATACTCCGTTTTTAGCACCAAATTTCTGCTGAGAACCATTTATTTATTTATGTAAAATATTCTTTTAACTTTGTTAAGTGGTTTGTTGAGAGTACATTCCATAATAAAAAGCAACTCTCAGTTAATTTCCCGTTTCGGAACTTCACACCTAAATTTTAAGTGCCTATGTTTTATTCTCCCTGTTTTTATCAACGCCTCCCTTTGTGGAAGGATATTAACAGACATTTTAACGACACCTATCAAAATATTTATTAGGAATATTCCACAGGAGTTGCAACTTGTTCCCGGTTGGCTCCTCTTAAAGTTTGTACGAAATTTCTTTCTTTCTTTGTTGCGTTATTATCCAGGAACCTCCCAGTGTTATATTTCTTGTATTTTAAGTTATGGGAGTAGATGCAAATTACTACTACGACGGACTGGCCATAAAACCCATTGTATTCCATTGTTGTCGAAGCCCCGCCCCCCCAAACAGACCTACTACAATATCGGGTCTGCCTTCAACGAAACCTACGAAAACCTTTTCGAAAACTTAAATAGTAGACGGGGGTGTGCTCATCATGAATTAAAAAATTTTTTATTTTTTACTGGTCGGTAGTACTGCTGTCGGTACGATCCACACAGAGGCAGTCTGAATGGAGAAATGTTTTTCGCTTTAGTACAACTACAGTATGGCTTCACCATTAAAAAAAATATTTTGTATTCTGCGACAACCCCCCCTTTAAATTTCTAAACATGTTAAACTCTCATTTCACATCGTGTCAAGAAAAACAACGTTCCACACTGCTATAACAGGAAAACAGAGTTGAAAACGATTCATTAACTACTGGAGGATGCTCTTTATATGAGTATCCGGCAACAAGTTAAAGTCAATTGGAGCGAGACATCTACGCTTCTTTACACGAGATGGAAACGTGCGTCATGACTATTTCCCGTTATTGCATGCGAGACAATGATGCTGCATCCGTTTTCAACATTTAAGTGACGTCGAGTGATTGCCTATTTCAGCAACCAAAAAGCTTAAAATGCTGCCTTCGTAATATTTTATTGCCGTAATTAATTTTTACTGGAAATCGTACATGGCGGACCTACGCACATCCTGGTGTAATCAAGCACGTCCTACTTCTGCATTTAAAATATGTACTACACCGACAAATTTGTCATTAGCGGCCATGGGAGATTGGAAGAGTAAGACTTGTAAGTAACCACTTTTTTTTAGTAAGGTGACTTGTTATATTATGGTTCAATGCGAAAAAGCGGCTTCATTTATACACCTGTATTGCCTTGCCGTTACCAGTCCTAATTTCCAACAAATTCGGCACGAATCTGGAGTAGAGCTTATCGCCTTCTAACTACGAAATGTGGACCATGCTGATTGATGGAATCGTTGCACTTTTACTTTAATCGCCTTCTAACTACGAAATGTGGACCTTGCTGATTAATGGAATCGTTGCACTTTTATTTTAATGTCATCGAAATACTGAATACTGAAATACTGCATACTGCATACTGAAATACTACATACCGAAATACTGAAATTCATTCTACTATCCGACGTGTAATATATTTATTGCTACGCAGTTCATGTTACTTTTTTGTGGATTTATGACACTAGGCGTGCAACATGTCAGCGTGAATCTGGGTTGCGGAGCGAATTGAATCATACGTTACAAGCCACCTTAGTTAACCTGGTTACGTACGGCCGCATTATTTTTTGTTTGTTCGTCCTGTTTTTTAATTGTTATTACACGGGTGATTCGGAGTTAGTTTATCGCCGATGGCGTGTGGTAATCCTCGGGTGGAGCGAGTTTCGGTCTTGCACAGCGCCGTTAGTTCCATCGTAGGTTAACTAATACGTCCGAAAAAGCCGTGGCCTGACACAAGTTTTAGTGGGTTTAAAAAAACCGTTTTTTCGTGAAGATTTTTTTCGGGAGAAAAAATGCGACGTATGATAATTCGAAAAAATAGTCGACACCTATGAACTTGAGGCACGTTGTATTTGTTTGTTGTTTGTCTGTTTGTCCTTCCCCTCTATCCCTTACCACCGACTGTTTTTCGAGAATGAAAGGGTAGCAAACGGAACAATGTATCTTACTAGCCTAAGAAATATTGTTGCGTTTTACTGCCTGCTCTGCATCGTTTTCCAGTGGGGATCGCACGTTGGTTTGTCGTGTAATGAAGTTTGTGTCAATTTAGGGCTAGCTATTTTGACACAAACGTAAAATACACGATTGCTTACGTGGAATATATTTAAAAAAAAAAAACCACGCATCGATTACACCGCTGTGGCCCGACCTCGCCGCAGTGCTGATAAAACCTTCCCGTCCTAGGTTTTCTCAGGCAGTGTTCCTTGAGTATAGTCTGTTGATTTTCCCCCTGTAATAAAGATTTTTTTTGTTGGAAGCATTTTTGGTAAAAATTAGCCCTCGAAGGCTAATTTCTCATGTGCTTCCGTTCCCTTTGCCCAAAACAATACACACCACATTTTAGCTACGCCAAAGTGAGATATTTTAGTGAAACCAGAATGACACAAACCTATGGGGGGGGGGGGGGGCCGGGGGCAAAAAACGAGGACACGCACCAGATACAAACTGCAAGGTTGTATAGACTACAGCTGGTGCGGTTTACAACCCAAACTAATTGTCACCAAGAAATTAATAAAATCGAAAAATGAAAGTGCTCAGTGCACCAAGTGCCATCTATTGAGAGTTTGAATAGCTGAAACAGAGCTCCATCTATTCAATCTATCCAAGTGCCATTTGTTGAGAGTTTGAATAAAATACACAAAACAGTAAACCGCTGAATGCTATCTGTGTAATAACTACAGCTGAAACATAGCTCCATCTATTGAGAGAACTGTAATACACCTAACTGATTTAGTGATCAGTG
This sequence comes from Lithobius niger, assembly GCA_023313725.1. Classification (NCBI taxonomy): domain Eukaryota; kingdom Metazoa; phylum Arthropoda; class Chilopoda; order Lithobiomorpha; family Lithobiidae; genus Lithobius; species Lithobius niger. The sequence goes on from JAHWFP010038513.1 coordinate 35,235, forward strand.
CTAAGCAGTAAACGAAGTGCCATCTATTGAGAGTTTGAATAAAATACACAAACGAAAGGGAAAGCTGGCCAAGCACCATCTATTGAGAGAACTGTAATACACCTTACTAACTTAGTGATCAGTACTAAGCAGTAATCGAAGTGCCATCTATTGAGAGTTTGAATAAAATACACAATGAGAGTTTGAATAAAATACACAAACGTGAAAGCTGGCCAAGCACCATCTATCGAGAGTTTGAATAAAATACACAAATTGAAACTGGATGCTATCTGTGTAATAACTACAGCTGAAACATAGCTCCATCTATTGAGAGAACTGTAACTAGCTTAGTGATCAGTGCTAAGCAGTAAACCATCTATTGAGAGTTTGAATAAAATACACGAACGAAAGTGAAAGCTGGCCAAGCACCATCTACACTTAATTAACTTAGTGCTCAGTGCTAAGCAGTAAACGAACAAACGAAAGTAAAAGCTGGTCAAGCACCATAAATCAAAATAAATGTCAACCAGCTGCACCAATTTTAGAAGTCTACTGGAACCAAGCGACACCATCTTTTGATCATAAATGAAAATAATAAATAAAACAAAAGTGAAAGCTGAAGTGATGCCAACCAGGTGTTGAAGGCTTCCCCCACCAACCAAACCATGCTGATCAAAAGTAAACACACACAGTGTCTCCAGAACCAGAACTACACCTTTGGAATATTCAAGTGCTAGAATGAAAATAAATAAAACGATGCCAACCAGGTATTGAGGGCTTCCACCATCAAAGTAAACACACACACAGAGTGGAACCAGAACTACACCTTTGGTGTGGAATATTCAAGTGCTAATTAATTTTCGACGTTGCCGAGAGCGTCGTCGTCCTGTTTTTGGTGGATGTTTTCACGAATCTCAGTAAGACTTTTCAACAATTCCGTCCATTCAATATAGTCCAGTTGAACTAAGGTCTGTGGGACTTTCCTGTCGTTATAAAAGTACAATATTAACAGAGTCTTATGCCCGTTGTGTTTGATCCGTATTCTTTTGGCACCTCCGACTTGGAAGGCATTTAATTTCGAATCCAGAGCAGTTTCTAAAAGAGCGTTAAACTGCTGCATCAGAACAGCTTTAGTGGCGTCGCTGATAAACAGCTCCATGAGAGTTTGGAAGTGATGCACGGTGGCAAGCAGAGCATCTTCGTTGCTGTCATCTGGCATGCTTGATTTCCACTGGCGGTGCATTGCTTCATTTACCTGTTCACTCTGGTTGTAGATATTGGCGAACTCTTTCGAGTTCAGAGTGGTTTGAGCAGAACCACATTTCAAAGTTATAATTTCTTCATCGGAGTCAGAATTAATGATCAAATTTGCCCTGCGGCTCAAAGCATAAAATGCGGGTTTGGCCATTGTCTCCTTTATAAATAAAATAAAATAAAAGTAAAGTTGGGTGCGTTTTCTTTTCCGTCAGTCGTCCACTTCGCAATGAATTTCTAGCAGGTGATGCCCGGCCGGTGCCACATTTTTGTTTGCTGCAGTCAATATCTGTCCCGTTTGAATTTCTAAAGGCGTTGCCTCGTAGCTTGCTACGCTGGCTGTTTCTCCCGCCTGTTGGAAACAGTTGGAGTATGGAAACAGGTGCTTTCCCAGTTCTAGACAAAGATACTTGAAATGCGTTATTTATCCTAGCCGCAACGAGAATGGTTTTGACTATTCGACCTGGTTGACTTGCCACGTAGAATTGCAAACCGTTGTCGGCCAGCCATTTCACGTTATCCCTAGTTTCTAGATTGCTTTGAAACGAATAGATGCGTCTGTAGGGTTGATTTCTGACCTTCTTATCAACTAGACGATCGACGTATCTCTTTGTGGAGGCATCGCTGTCGTTTGTGGGTTTATTTAAATTCGTAAGTTTTTTTCCATTAATGCTCAGATTCCCTTCCCAATCTAAACTCAGTCCTAGGTCCGTTTTCAGGTATCCAAGAGTTAGGGCGTCAGTGTCGTTTGCCGGATGTCCTACATTTTCAATTTTTTTTATTTTTTGCGTCGAATGGCAGATTGGGTCCCGCTCTACTCAAGAAATTATCTACCACAACGATGGAGGGTGACGGAAGAGGAGATGGAAACTTGGGACGCTTGACATTTCCAAATTTATCGACTTTCATGACTTCATTTTCAGCGTGTGAACAACTTGAAAAAAATTCTCTCCTCTCGACAATCCTCGTAGTACGAATAAACAATATTGACTGCACAGAACCTCGTGTGCTTCTTGAACTCTCACGTGATTCGTTATAGGTTTGCCGAGATATCTCTGGACTTCTAAGGGTGCACTCAAACCGAACGAATCGGAGAAATATGAACAAGATGGGCCTTTACTGTAGTACGCAACCCAATGTGTACGTTCTCCTCCGCTTGAGTTTTGCAAATTAACTATTCCACACTCTCCGTTTGCCCAACGTCGTTGTGGAAGCAAGTCTTTAGTAAATGTACCTCTGAAATTGGTAATCCCGAGTTTCCTGGCGTATCTGTTCAAATCCACATTTGTCATAGGTCTGTTTAAAGATACCCCTGCTTCAGAAAAAAATCCTTTCACACGAGCTTTGCTGTTGGTAGTTTTTCGTCTTTTTTTTGGCGGTGTTTTTTTAATTCCTGTTCCTTTTCCTAGTGCCAGAGCTTCCATCGCTGCATTGTGTCTCGTAAGCTCTTGTAACTGTCTAGAATTATTCTTTGCAGCATTGACGCTTCTGGCAATCGCTGCGGCGGATGATCCCAGCGCTGCCAACGCTGGCAAAAGTAACACAGGTAAAATTCCTCCCTTCTTCAGTTGGGTACGAGAAAGTTTCAGATGTAAACCTTTCCCCGACTTGCGTGCCTTATGAATTCTGCCGAGTTGAGATTGAATGACTGGTAATTTCGAGGTGCCTCTGTTCAACTGAGAGCTTCTAAGCCGAAGTTGTACCGCTTTTCCTTTCTTGATCTGCTGTAACATGCGTTTCTTTTGGTTGGCACTCAAAGCCACTCCGGTGGTTGTATACATGACTCGAGTTTAAGAAAAAAACTAAATAATAAGTCACGCAGCAACGTCAAAGTTATTTCGGTCTAATATTAAGTTCATTATGCGATCGCTTATGATTAGAGCCCATGCTTTCGTATTTGCCGGTACCTGAGCTCCAAATTTCATTTTTACCTGTACGTCAATTACCGCCGACTTCAGCTGCTCATTTTGTTTGCTTACATCGATCACAATTAAAGGAAAATTCTTGCTAAATGTGGATAATTCGAACGTGGGCCCAGCCGACAGCAATCCTCTGCCGTAGTACTTTCGTCTGAAGTTAACAATCATCTGATAGACATGAGAAATGTCGCCTTGGCTAAAATTTGAATTTTGATCTAAAAAAGAATAACGTTCCGAATTTAAAGTCACGTGAACGTCGTTGAAACTACAGTGGTCAAAGACGGCAGGGTATTTTTTTTGGTCGTCCTCTCTGTCTGTTTGAAAACCCACGATGATCCAACAGGGTCGTTCCGTAGCGCTAGTACTAATAAGACGCCAAGCGACCGTTGCTGATGTAGGCAGATCCAATTGATCGGAATGCCAATGTCTAAAGGCCAACGGCACGCTCGTGCCAGAATCGATCAACTTGTACAACTTATTTTTCTGTACGTCAGAGGGGATTACGTGAGGAAGAAACCAGTTCACGTGCTCTAGAACTATCTTACCGGCACCAACCCCCGTGTCTCTAAATACGGCGTTGTTATCCGCAGATCGCATCAAAATGAGTGTTTGCCGAATGCCGTATAAAATCTTGGTATAATCTTCCTTGAAACCGAGGAGGTGAGACAAGGGTACAGCGAATGTAAAACTGCCTCTGGGAGAATGACTGAAGAGAAGGTCTCGACTGAAGAGAAGGTCTCGCTTGTGCTTGAAGATGGCATTACTGTCAGGATCTGCTGACCTAGCGTTGTTGCTGTCGAGAAACCAACCCCTGTTGCGAGTTTGGCTTGGTCTTCAGGTCCATAACTAACAATTCCTTTCATCGTGCTTGTGATCCCAGGAGAGTTAAGTTGATCTACTGTTTTGTCACCTATTTGATACTGTATGTGAGAGAAAAGGAAAGCCACGACATTATTGACCACAGTTATCTTGTCCGTGGCAGCATAAGAACTGCCGTCTGCGCTTTTAAGGAGAGATCCCTTAACGTGGAGGTAACTCTGGTGAGGATGAGTGAAAAGGTCCTGATTTTGCACCGTGATTCTTATTTCCGAATTAACGTGGTTCAAGTTCGTCCCGACTATCGGAGAATATTCGTGAAAATTATATTCGACTACCGATTCGTCAACGACATAAGGCTCAGTCACTTTTAGGTAATTTTCGTTCGTTTCCATTCTGAGAGAGGATTAGTCTCTCCACGAATTCGAAGTTAGCGGGACTGAGGAATTTTGACGCCTTCTTGATCGGTAGGTTTCGTTTCCCTTTGCAGGTAATGTGGACTGTGGCGGATCGTAGGGCGGTGGGTCATTGGCAGTTACTTTCAGTTTAATAAATTTGAGCGGCATAAATTTAAGTAATTGTTTTTAGTTTTTCTTCTTTCGCAAATGTAACCTCATAGTCAAAGTTTCCCCTCGAAGGTTGATCTATCAGCCGCACGTTTTTCATAACAGGTAGGTACACCAAATTGTGCGGGGACTGAACAATCTTGTAGGCGGGAGGGACAGTAGAAAAGAACGAAATAAAGGTCGGTTGTGATATGATCCGTTCACGTAAGAACCCGAAACCAAGTCGCAATGTACCAGTATGCTGTTTACATTTATTATGTTGACAGTGTTTGGTCCGATGTATTCCCCAAATTCGTAAGTCTTAGCTTCGAAACCAAAAATCTTTCAGATACTGGACGGTTCAGAACAATCAACCTTATATCTCCTGTCAGTAATAGTTAGTTCACACTTTAGAGTGTTTACGTTGCCATTTAATAGAACGTAGGAAACGTATTAGTCTCATGCCAATGCTTGCTCTTTTTGAATTTTCTGTAAATGATGTTTATAATTTTGTCTAATTCATAACAACCTTCTGGTACGATGATTTTAATCCAGGTGTTACCATCGTCTATGCTGAAGGTGAAAGAGTTGGTCACGTCCTCTCTAACGTTAGGAATGGAGTTGTAAGTTTCCAGATTGACTAGAGCCAATTCGTGAGCGCCTTCCTATATCAACGGGGAAGGAAAACTGGTCACAAAGTCAGTTTTTTCAGAGGAGAGTATGATCGACATATTTTTAGTTTAAAACATTAGTTAACATCTACCGAATTCACCGATCAGTTTGCGATATTCTCCGTCGGACAGCAATGCTTTGCTTCGCATTTCTGTGAAAATGTGCACGAATTCTTCGTCCAGAGAATTATTGCCAGCCTCTGTAGAGGCTCTGAGGAGCTTCAGTCTTTCGCACAAGTCATTCGGATCTCTATAGAACCGGTATCCTTTCCCGACAACCTCGGCAGGTCTGCCCCAAACAGGTTTTATAAAAGTCGTGTACTTGAAACCGGCGCTGGACTTCAGTCTTCTCGTACTGTCGTCATTGTTGTGATATATGGCTTTACTCCTCTTCAGAATATCGTGGTAGTTCAGAAGGCTGGCATCTCCATCTGGTGGCTTCGAAGGGTTTTTTAACATAACCAACTGCCACAAGTCGTCCGTCCCTTCGTACTTTTTTCCTCCCACGATCAAGTCGTCGTCTTGATATTGTACCTCCATTGCACCAATCATGTAATGTTTAGCCTCCGGGTCGTATCAAATGCCAAAAGTGGTTTCGGTCAGTCTCTCACGAGTGGGAAACATGCTTAGATACTTGGTGGCTAGCGGACCGAGTCTGATTGCGGAATCGCCGAGTAAAGAGGCCTCTTCCATTTGTCTCCTACGAGCCCCTGGCGTGAGGGCAAGGGACATGTCGGAGGGCGCATCAGGTAATGCGCCCATGGAACTGGAGAGTCATCTCCTGGCACCCGCATGAAACTGTATCTCACCGTCGTCACTGTCTATATTCTCGTCTTCAGTATCAACGCGGCCCATAGCCGCCTCCAGAGCTTTCTGAATATGCTCTAACCGTTTCTCGTGATATTTTTCTTGTTTCTTCTGTCCAGCCTCTAGAGCCAACAGTTCTTTGATTTGTTGTTGACGCTGAGCCGAAGCCTCGCTTCCCTGTAGCATCTGCATTTTAGTCTGGTCTACTATAGGATCAACTACTGGTTTGAATATCTTTTGCAAATGTTCAGATTCTGTCTGCTTTTCCAGTTTTATATTTTGAAATTTTTGTTTCAGACACCTTTTTAGAGCCTCGTACTGATCGACCTCTTTCTGGGGTTTGCTTCTCTTATTTTTAATTTTAGTAGACATGACGGTTTAGTAATTTATAAAATAATGTTTAAGTCAACAAACGTTAATGTCAACAAAAACCTTCGTCAGACACGTCGTTGTTAGTCGAGCATTCTTCTATACCTTCGATCCAAGGGCTTAGTTTTATCGATGAGTAGGAATCCGTACGGAACAGAGTTCCAAACCTCACCACACATGCGACGAAACTCGTCGAAAATCATGTCACCACTAACGTGGTTATTAAAGACATGTTTGAGGTTTGCTTCGTCTTGCCTGAAGAGAATTAAAATGTTGGAATTATCTCGAATAACTCTCTTGGGTATCCTGCTGTAAGTCTGACATAGATAAAAGATCGAGGCTTCCGCGTGCCTGCCGTAGGCAAAATAGCATTCGATTCTGTCTTGTTTCTCAATCATGAAATCGTCCAACAAAATTACCGTTTAGCCACATGGCAGTTCTTCTGGTGGTGGGATATCTTCGTTGTTGGAACAAAAGGTAGCTACGCCAGGACATATTTCCTCGAAAGCTCTCCTGAGATGGAAATATTTGTTTTGAAATAAAGACTTGGAGTACACGCGCAGGCTGTCATAATTCAACCAACCTGGATTGCAAATGAAATTTATAACTAATGAAGCGTGAATAATTGGAATTAATTTTAAGACCCTGTGTCACCCTTAATTCCCTTTGTGCCCAAGGTGAGTTGCTTCATTTAAATCCCACCCTAAGAGCACCCATGTACAGTTTGTACTCACGCAATGGAAAACCAAAGGTTCAGTAACAGAAAATACACTTTTATTCAAGCACCATAAGGTGAACTCCTCCTTCATACACAACAGTGTGTTAATTTTAAAGTGTAGTTGCCAATTTAAGAAATAAACTCTGTACAAAAACGTAATAATATGTCAAAAATTCTCTTATAGAAACTAGATTAGGCTACACACCCGAGATATAATTTAAAACAGACCTGTAAGTTAAACCCCCAAAATTTCGTAGCCTACAAATTCATCGCACACCATATTCAAACACTTAACAACAGACAAGAATGAGACTCTTGTAATTCTCGAATTTCTGGCATGCTTATTTCACCCAAAATTTACGTAGGCTATGACTGAACTCGGCCCTTACACAAGCAAAATTAAACCATTGCAACAGCAAAACCAAGGAGCTAACCTCCATTTACCCGTGGTTTTAAATAGAACAAGTTAAATCTCAAATGCTTTCTCAACACCCGGAATCTTGAGAAAGTCTATTAACATTAATTTCACTTCGACTGCAAAAGCACTAATTGAGTAGCCTACAACCCCAATGTTGTGACATTCGGAAGTACTAACTCCCGTTAAATTTCTTGTAAGAGTCTCCAAAATATACACAACAATAAACAAAAAAAACCTACATTCCCTACTTGGCGAAAAAATAATTGGCATGGCATAGCGCATTTATTGTTCATTTTTTTCATTTGACCAGAAACGTTTTACGAAATCCAATTTTGACAGTACTTATTTCCTATAGTGACTACCACGTGCGCACCGTAGCTTCTCGTAGAAATAAGGCCTAAATGGAATCAATTTTAAAGTTTACCCTGCATTGTAGCTTTCTACTCACGGTACAGACGAGAGATGTGTTTTCCGGCCAACAACCTCTTCCTTCCAAGAACCAATTTTGGATGAACACAATCCTTCCTCTACATGACGGAATGGACAGCCAGCCAAACTGAAGACGACCAAAATCCGTGCCGAGCGTTGGGGGTCACCACGCCAGCAACCTGCTGACCACAGAAGGGCGTTTCTCTAGTCACAACTCGGCCAACACCACCAGGAAGGAAGACGAAGGACAATTAACTACTACATTGCTTGGGTTTACATTTGTTTAACGCAGGAAACCAAGTTCGTTGCCACGAACTCCCAATGCTACAGCCACTCATGCCAAAAGCTGTCCACCAAGTACACCATTTTACCGACGACAAGCGTGAAGAAAGCAACGCAGACGACGTCACACGGTACAAGCGCCAGCCTGCCAGCCAATCAACGCCTGCCTTGCCACTAGCTAAAAATCGCCACAAACTATCTACACTATTTCAAATACTTGGTTAAATCAAATACCAACAAAACAAAAGGACACACTTTAATCAAAGCTTAGCACAGTAGTTTGTTTGTTTTTAGATAATTTTGAAAATTTTAAATTAGTAAACATTAACAAGATTCAAAACGGCAACAATCCACCAGCAGAAAATGGATCCTGGAGGGACACTCCCATTATTGCCAATTCGGCACAGCAAGATTCCCCATCAAAAAAACGCTACACTAAATTGGTCTTTCCACAACCGGCAGGGCCGCAAATGATGCACCTTACGTCCTCTGGAAAATTCAGTAAATTTCCAGTCGATGGTCGCTTATTGACATCGGGTATGTCATAATTTAACACTTTCATCTTTCAGCTTCTTTAAGAAAAAAATGGTATTTTGATAAATTCTCTACAAAACTAGTATCTAAACTACCTTTCCATTCTCATTTTATAAATAAACAGAGATGTACTGCCTCAAATGCAAAAGAGTTATAGCCAGTAAAAATGTTAGGCACGTTGTGACTAAGAATTATCGACAACTGCTGAAGGGCGAGTGTAAAGTGTGCGGCACGAGGAAAGCACAGTTTCAGAAGAGCAGAGGCTCTGGATTGTTGAACAGTGCGATAGACAAGTTGACGGTGGAACTTCACATTCCGGGATACAACTATTGCGGTCCGGGAACAAAACTGAACAAGAGACTGAACAGAGGCGATGCTGCTATCAATTCTCTGGATGAGGTCTGCAAACAGCACGACATCGAATTCTCTTCCAAACCACACTTAGAACGAAGGCACGAAGCTGATAGAAAGTTGGCCTCCGATGCAGTAAAAATAGCAAAATCTAGCAAAACTGGTCTGAAAGAGAAGTTGGCAGCCGCTGCCGTAGCCTCAGCTAAGTAAAGTTGGGAATGGGACTAAAAAAAAGATCAAATGGAAACTTTAGTGGAGGAGCTGCACAAGCCAGCTAGGCGGCACTTTCCGAGGAGGCGCGTTATTAGCTACGGGATAGGTGATTTAGTTCAAGCGGACGTGGTGGAGATGATACCTTACGCTGAACAAAACGAAAATCACAAATTCTTGCTGACTGCCATCTATGTATTCTCTAAATACGCTTGGGCTGTCCCTGTGAAATCGAAGAACGCCGCGGATGCCCCCCACTGGCGCTTTTAACGAGATATTAAACACGATGTCTAATCCCGTTAAAAATCTACAAAGCGATGAAGGCAAGGAATACTATAATAAAGATTTCGCAGCACTAATGAAACGCCACAAAATAAACCATTATTCGACCAAGTAAGAACTCAAGGCTAGCGTAGTAGAACGCCTAAATCGCACATTGAAAAGCATCATGTGGAAACGGTTCACTCCGCGAGGTAACCACAAGTGGATAGACATTATAGATAAAATTGTCAAAGATTCAAAGTTCATTCTACCATTAAAATGAAACCATCCGAAGTGACTAAACGCAATGAACCGGAGATCAGAAACATATTGCTGAAAAAGAGCCCTTCCAAAAAGAAGAAGAATAGTTTAAAAGTCGGGGATTTAGTAAGAGTGACAACGGCAAAATATGTATTCGACAAGGGATATTTGCAAAACTTTACCAACGAACTGTTCGAGGTGAGTAAAGTAAGCAAAACTCGACCGACTTGCTGCAGGTTGGTCGACCAACTGGGTAGTAAAATCGAAGCCACTTTTTACGAGCAAGAGTTGCAGAAAACTAACGTGCCGGATCTGTTTTTAGTCGAAGTGATTTTGAAGACTAAAAAAGTGGGAGGGAAAACTCGTTACCTCGTCAAGTGGAAAGGGTACGACGAGCGCTTTGACAGTTGGCTTGACGAAAAGCCAGTTGTTCTAGGATAATAACAACAAAAAACAAATTTTTCCTCTTTTTATTTATATTATTAAACTGAGACCAGGATGTTGAAATTATTACTGTTCATGTTATTTATATTATTAAACAGAATCATTCAGTTGGAACGATGGAATAAACAAACTTTACCTGCGTTTACTGCGCTCAAACTTATCCTACCCGAGAAAGACTGATACAACACCTCGTAGAGACACACAGGAATAGTTACCCACCCGAGTGTGATTGCTTCGAGAGGGAGTCGGGCTGTACAGACGATCCCATCCTCTGTGAACAAGGACTCGAACACAGAAAGTAGAAGAAAGCTGTGCAAGCTGTAGACCCGTTGTACCTTTTAATGTTGATGTGAAGAGGTATAGAACCTCTACTGTACGAATGTCTCCGGCAATTGGTGACTTGCAGAGCTCAAATTGGTTGAGGAGTAAGTTTCGTTCGAAATGGCCAAGAAATACCAACTGGATTTCAGTCCCGCTACTCCCCAATCTATAATTCATTAGATATTCCCAAGTTACTGAACGCAGCTTATGCTAAAATCCAACGTTCCATCGACGAATTCGCCGAAAGAGGGAGTGGTTGGGTGATAAATCGCTCCTACGAACTCACAATCCGAGTAGCAAAAATCGACCCGCTCAGACCGGGCTTTTACATTCCTCTGCCAGCAAAATTAAAAAAGAAGTGGAAGTGTGTAGTCAACGTTCAAAATTTCACAGACCAGAAGTGCTTCTTGTATTCAATTCTGGCTGCCAAACACAAATTAAGCATGGTGAATCCGAAAGAATACGAAGTATATGTGAGAACGGTAGATTGTTCGATGCTGGACTTTCCAACGCGGCTGGATCACATTGACGCATTCGAGATGGCCAACAAAGATTTATCGATCAGTGGGATTGCTTATACCAAAGAGAACGGCTTGCATCCCCTTCGTGTGAGCACGAATTTTAAAGGCCAACCCGTAGATCTTCTTTTAATTGTCGACAAGTCGACAAATTTTCACTACTGCGCTATCGTGGATTGTGACCAATTTCTCCGACACCAAGGATCAGGAAGCAACCCAAAATATTACTGTCGAAATTGTTTTGCCGCTTATGGAAAGGCATCGCTGAGAGACAAACACAAACTGGACTGTACAAGAACCAATCCGTCACCTCAAGCGCTCAAATTCTTAAAACCGGGCGAAAACATTTTGAAGTTTGAAGCTTTCAATAGAAGAAATATTCACCCCAAAATCATATACGCCGATTTCGAGTGCCTTCTGAAACCCTTTCCTTCCTCTAACAGCTCTGGGAAGAAAATCAACAACCATCAACCTTGCAGCTTCGGCTACGCCGTGGTGGGGTCTGGAAACTTTAAAAAAGCTGCTTATTACCTGGGAGAGGATGCCGTTGAACAATTCCTCGATCAGTTGGTGATTGAAGCGCGCGAGTACGACAAAACATTAAAAAGAGTCCAACCACTATGTCTCACGCCGGTCCAAGAGGCTGATTTTAACCACGCTGTAGACTGCATCTACTGCAAAAAGCCATTCGGTTCAAAAGACGACAAAGTCCGGGATCACTGCCACGTTACCGGCTAGTACAGAGGAGCTTCTCACTCGAGTTGTAATCTGAATGCCCGAGAGCGCACCACGATTCCCGTGGTATTTCACTGCCTCGAAGCTTACGATATGCATCTACTGGTAAGAGCGGTGCACAAGTTTCCGAAAAAAGTAGAAGTCCTCGCGAAAAATACGGAAAGGTTCATGAGCATGACCATCACCGTTGAAACGGGATGGAATGAAACGGAAAAAAAGAAAAGGTACATTCGGCTTAAGTTCGTAGACAGCTATAATTTTCTCTCCTCTTCGCTAAAAACTCTGGCGGAGAGACATAAACGTGATTACGAGTTTAGGACGGTGAAGGGGTTCTTGAAAGCTGGTGGGAAGGACAAATGGTTCCTTCCCGACGTCCAGGAAGAGACTGCCGTGGATCTGTCAACTCGTAAGGGTTACTACCCATACGAACACATTTCCAGCGTGAGTGTGTTCGAAGAGGAGTCTTTACCACCGAAAGAAGACTTTTATTCCAAACTCAAAGAAGAAGGCCTAACTGACGAACAATACGATCACGCCAAAAAGATTTGGAGTATGCTGAAAATCAAAAAGTTTTCCTCTTACCACGAAATGTATCAGCTAACTGACTGTCTGCTTTTGGCAGACATTTTCGAAGAATTCCGCAGGATCTGCTTGCGAGACCACGACTTAGATCCGTGCTTTCAAGATGACCAAGGCCGAGCTGGAACTATTTACTCACTCTAGCAAACATAACTTCATCTTGTCGGGAATACGGGATGGAGTTAGCTTCATTAGTCGAAGGTTCGCGAAGGCCAACAGCCCGTACGTTCCCGAAACGTACGATTCAACAAAACCTAACAGGTACATCATCGATTGGGACCTCAATAGTGCTTACGGCTGGGCCATGAGCCAGCTGCTGCCTTACAACGGCTTTAGGTATTTGACTAAAGATGAGATTCGAGCTTTCGACATGACTAAGATAGCAGACACGTCGTCGGTAGGATACATTCTGGAAGTAGATCTGGACTACCCGAACAAACTTCACGAGCTCCACAACGACTACCCGCTTGCTCCTGAAAAATTTGAAATAAGAGAAGAATTAGTTAGAAACTATTCGAAATCTTTGTTGCGAGGAAAACCAGTGAAACCTGTCGTGAAGCTAGTGGCAAACCTATTGAGGAAGACGCGGTACGTAATTCACTATCGTAACCTAAAATTCTACCTCATACTCGGCTTGGTCCTTCGTCACGTCAGGAGGCTGCTGAGTTTCAATCAGAAGCCCTGGTTGAAACAATATATAGATTTTCATACGGCAAAACGAAACGAATCGAAGACGGTGTCTGAAGAGGAATTTCACAAGTTGTGTCCTAATTCGGTGTTTGGGAAGACGATTAAACGATTGAACGTCAAGCTATGCACCGACAGCAAGTGAGCCATCAAATATTCCACCCAACACAACGCCGATTCGTTTCGGATATTGCACGAAAACCTGGGTCAGATCAACTCGAAAGTACGCAAGGTGACGTGCGATCTTCCCACCTACTCGGGGTTCGCCATACTAGAGTTGTCCAAACTCCTTCTCTACGAATTTCACTACCGATACATACATCTCCAATATGGAGATCGACACGGACACAGACACGGACTCGCTGTGCAATTGCATCGAAACCGAGGACGTGTACGCGGACATGGCTAAAAACATGAGTAGATTTGACACTAGCAACTACTATCCTCAACACCCACTGTTCTGCAACGTCAACAAGCAAGTGTTGGGATAGATGAAAGATGCCACGAAGGGAGTACTGATAAAAGAGTTTGTGGGGTTGAGTAGCAAGATGTACTCGCTCGTAACGTCCCAAAGCGAAACGAAAAAAGCGAAGGGAATTTCCAAGAGATTCGTGGAGAAACATTTAGGCCACGAAGAGTATAGGGCGACTCTCCATTCTAATCAGGAACAAAGAGGGTGCTGGTATAAGATCGCCAGTGACAGCCATCACCAGCTGGCCACGACCGTGGTGAATAAATCCCTACTGTCAGCCTACGACGACAAGAGATTCCTCGTAAACGAAGTAGAAACTTTTGCAATTGGACATCGTGGCATCAATTATATTTCTTACCATGAGGATGATGACTATGATAGCTATCATAATGATTTGCTCATGGAGTCTTTATCTGATGACGGAGTATGGACAGGTATGTCCGACGGTGTAATCAGCGATGAAGAGGCGGAAACTCGTTGGAACGGGGATGAAATGGAACAGAGAATAAAAGAAGTTGAAAATATCGAGGTTCGAGAAGCCGAGATGAGGAAATTGCGGATGAGGGAGAGTAGGCAGTTGAAAGTGCAAAATCCAGAAGTGGAAGAAGAGAGCCAGGGATAAACGAAGACGGTTAGAAAGGGATAGGCACGCCACACTAACTCCTATCCAGAAAAAGAAAAAACAAGCTGCGGAAAAAGACCGACGTGCGAGAATGACTGAAGAGGAGAATATAGTGTTCAGGGAAAAAAGAAGGTTGGCTCAAAGAGAGCGAAGAGAGAAAAAGAAACGAATGGCTCGGTGATTTCTTGCTTGTAATAATGTTTGTTGAATAAAATATCTATTTTTTTTTTATTAAAGAACAAACACTACGATACATTCTCATCATGGACGCCACTAGCGGTTATTTTATGCTGAGTAAATACCTCAATATCACAATTGAAAGCGGACCGACTCAATTCGTTGGAATGGACCTACCTATATCGACTGGGTGAAAAGATCAACAGATCTGCACTCAATCAGTGGAGGGAGAAATTGCAGTCCAAGGACGGAGAAGAAAATAGGTTCGCCTGGAAAGGTTGGGAAAGCAAGGACGAGGGTCTATGGAAAAGCGTTACGGATCCCACTTCGAAACAGGTCTTCGAGCCGTTCATCGAAATAGCCGGAGAAGTGTTAATCGAGCAATTGGAGCTGTCTGTACACGAAAAACATATAGGGAAAGTTTTCGAAGACGAATAAACGCTTCAGACTGCCTCTGTGTGGATCGTACCAACAGCAGTACAACCGACCAGTAAAAAAAAAATAAAATTTTTCATTCATGATGAGCACAGCCCCGTCTACTATTTAAGTTTTCGAAAAGGTTTTCGTAGGTTTCGTTGAAGGCAGACCCGGTATTGTAGTGGATCTGTTTGGGGGGCGGGGCTTCGATAACAATGGAATACAATGGGATTTATGGCCAGTCCGTCGTAGTAGTAATTTGCATCTACTGAATGGGTCATACCTCAAAACCCTTCGGTGTTTAAATTTCTCTTGTAAACACAAAAATCAGTTTTTTTTTTATAAATCTGTTTTTGCTCCACTGTCTGAATGCTTGTACGATTTTCCTGCACGAAGCAGCGCGGACAGCATTTAGTTAATGGCTGCAAAACTAGTTTTCTTTTAAAATTTTGTAACTTTGAATTTTAGTTAAAATTTTCTAAGCCACGAAAACGTTGGTCCCCCCCAAAATACAAAACGGCGATGTTTATTTTTGTAAAAAGTGTTTTAATTTTCTCTTGTGGATCCAGGGATAGGATACCATCCCATTGGCCTGATAAAGCCGAGGTAATGCTTAACTCGTGTTGTTCTTGAATTACTTTACATGGCTTGGCAGTCTTGATAGTGGCATATCTTGTGTGCACTAACCTTTTTTGTTTTAGCTTCCATTTTGAGTTCACCAAGAACCCCAAATGGAATCCTCTGCGTGGGGGCTTGTAAGGGCTTTTTGGCCGAAACTCTTTTGGAGAGGATACCGGGACTCCAGCTGTCAAAAACACCTCCGGGAATCTTCGTTTTCACGAACGCTCAAATTTTTTTTTCAAGTCATGGTTTTTTCACGCCCCTGACTTTTCCGACCACCAACTTCAAACCACTGTATCTACAGGAGTTACCAACAGAAATGACCCATCACAGAAATTCTTAATAGCCACACACTTAAACTTTCATTCTGCGAAAACAGAACCCAAAATTTCCATCTGGTTCTCCAGCTACAAGCTTAAGAAAAACTCACCAAACGACGCCGTAGCGCTCGCCACTTCCGGTCTTCGTAACTTCAACCAATTTGTACAAATGTAAATACTTCTTTTCAATGTTGCCAGGCAAAAAGCCGATTTAGATCAGCTTAGTTGTGAAGTAGGAGGGGCTTCCTTTGCATAGGTACTTAACCTCAGAAATAGGTTGTAATCGTGTCGAATGTGATATTTTTTATCTTGTTTGTTGCGCACGAAATATATGAAAAATTTCCCACTTCCATGACAACTAAGTTCTGCCCCTGCAAAGTTAATGCCTCACTTTAAATGCGTTCTGGCATTTTCACTTCGTTAATTATTTACTCTTTTGTTATTTTAACTTGCCCCCAGAACCCTACCGTGTGCTTGACCATGTTTAAATTAACAGCATTTTTTACCGGACTCACAAGTTGTTGTAAATAGTTTAGTTCCTCTCCAGCCAAAATCTCCGTGGGTGACCACCCAATTTCCCAATGCTTTACTAGCTTCACACGTCCTTCTATTAAATTAAAAGATATCACGAAGATCTGTTTCCGAAGCCAAAACCAAGTATTCTGTGTAAAAGACTTGGTCCCCCCCCCCAGTGTGTGATGCATTACATCACAGTTTTGGATTTCATTGCTTGTTTAATTTAACCACAGTGATTTATTCACTGTAAGAGCCTCTCTACGAGCTTTAAAATCTATATAATATTTTATACTTGTAAATAGGCCTTTTCCCTAAAAAGTTCCTTTGTGTCAGACACAAACTGGCCTTTTCCCAAACCCCAGTCCTAAAGTCGGCAAACCCTTTGCTACTAGCACTGCCGACCTGGCCCACCAATCAGCAGTCAGTATTTTCCCCAGTTTTTGCCCTCCTCCAATCACAGAGAGCTACTCCAAGAGTCCCTTTGTTCCCCTGCTTGAGTGACAGCTGGCTCTGTCCCTCCCTCTCCCATTGTTCTCCACCTCTAGAGTCCCCCATGTAGTAGCTCTCCTACAGGGACGCGGTTTCCCTCCTCCTTCTTGTCAGGCTGCTAGCATAAAACCCCGCAGCTCGAAGCATCCGCCGTTACAGCGTACCTTCTTTTGTGGATTCGCAGGGGTCCCTTGTGGTTTTCCCTGCCGGTCTCCCCTTTCACTGCTGGGTTAGGGGACCGGTTCATCAGAATTTATCTCCACTTATGAGATGGCAGCCGATTCGTGGGGTTTTAACACTCCGGGGCAGACTGCTCGCAGCACGGGCTCTGGCACCCTTGGCATCCGCCTCTATGGGACAAAGTCTGCTACAAGGAAAAAATAGGTAATGATATTTTCGACGGCAATAAAAACTTAGAAATACTTGGGTTGGGCCTGGTCAATTTCTGTTTTTGCTGCCTATACGAAAACACACAGGTTAGAGAATGACAGCCCCACACAGATATCACACCGCTATGGTAGAGCGTGTAATGCCTGCATCAGTTGGCACCTTCTGACGAAAAGCTCATCGCGGTCGTAGCTGCAGGCTTGGAGCAAGGGTTAAGAAGCTTAGCAAAACGTTTGGCGCCAACCTTTGCAAGATACGTTCCATTATTAAAACATTAATGAAAGCTAATAAACATAACGTAATATGTTTTATTTGTAATGTTGTAGTAAATAATTGTAAAAATTATTATTTTTTCCTTCTTCATCCGACAAACTAAAATCACCGGCAAACGCTCTCTCGGACCCACCGCAATTCAGAATGGACGTGCTCGGCCATAAACTACAACAATTTAAGAAGTGAGAACCTCAATTTGGATTTCACATTCCCAAAAGATTTAGCCAGATATAAAGAAGAGATACAAAGAATTTTGGCCAGAGATTTTAAAAAAAAATTAAGATATTGGCCAGGTATAAATAAAATGTAAAGGAATTAGCCCAGTAAAAGACAAATTATAAAGGAATTAGCCAGACAGAAATACGATAGTTATGGCACGCCATAAGATTTTTTAATAAACATTTTTCATTATCGCATTTTAATTTTCATTATCGGCCTGAATATCCGTTAACGGAAATACTAGGTCGATACTGAAAATTAAATTCCGATAATGAAAAATGTTTTCTGTTCACGAAAAACATTTTTCATTATCGCCAAGTAATCGTAATTTCACATCATGGAAATTCATTTGTTGTTAACGAAAATTCCGATAATGTAAAATAAATTTATTGAAACATCATGTCAAAGAGGAACAAATATATTATCCAGTTTCATGAAAATAATTTTCCGTTAACAAAAATTAAATATCCGTTAACGGAAATTCAATTTTCGTTAACGAAAAATGATTTTCCATTATCTATACTAGTATTTTTCATTATCGAAACTAGTATTTTCCATTATCGAAACTAGCATTTTTCATTATCGAAACTAGTATTTTCCATTATCGAAACTAGCATTTGCCATTATCGAAACTAGTATTTTTCATTATCGAACTTTAGTTTACCATTAACGAAAAATGATTTTTCGTTCACAGTAAGTCATTTTCAATTAACTCGCAACACACTTGTTATTCTTCCCATTTCCTTTAACACAGATTTATTTTTCGTTAATGAGAATTCGGTTTACTGTCTCCGTAGAAATTTGAATTCTTACAAATTCGACAACCGATAATGAAAATTAAATTACGATAATGAAAAATGTTTTTCGTGAACGGAAAACATTTTTATTATCGGAATTGAATTTTCATTATCGACCATGTATTTCTGTTAACGGATATTCAGGCCGATAATGAAAATTAAAATGCGATAATGAAAAAGGTTTAATAAAAAATCTGACGGCATGCCATAGATAGTGGGAAATTGAATGTCCGTACTTAAAAAAGGCATAGAAAAAAAAATTGGCTAAATATGTAATGTTGCATGAAACATGAAGGGAAAAAAGAGAATATTTTTTCTAGTTTTTTCGCCCCGTTTCTTTAGGTAGCCTATACGTTCTACTTGGAATAAGGCAAGGGAAAAAAAAGTATTAAAAAGTTCTCAATGATTACGTAAAGTTTAAAAGAAAAAAAAGGTTTTTGTTTGCTGTACCGCCTAAAAGGTTACAGATAAACCTTTGTTTTAGTGCGATTTCTAATATTAGTTTTTGTTAATTCTGAATTAAACATCCTGAGATTTTCTTCCTGTATTAAAAGAACGAATGGGTGACAACAAACAACATGCTTGCAAAAGTAGGCACCAAGCCAGCTAATGAAAACAGTAATCTTCATGTTCATCAATAAGAACAAAAAAGATTTTTTTTCTGAAAAGTGACAATTTACAAAGGTTGAAAAAAAGTTTTTAAAAGAAGCTTTTTTTACGGTTTTTCAGGTTTGCTTGCAAAGTGTAACTTTTTCCCCCTTAACTTTGTTACATTAAAAAAAATTGTTTAATTATTCCTGCATGCATCAATGAGCGTTTGGTATGATTTATAGTGGTAGTTTTTTTTATCAATTTTTTATTTTAGAGGAGTTCTGTTTTCTCAACTACTGACCTTCCTTCTTCAGTTGCTCTGAAATAAACTTTATTAAAATAAAATAAATATTTTTTCCGCTTTAACCAGGTGTTCGCTTGTCATTCAGTGGTTGAATTTGATTTCGTCATCAGCATATACTTAGTTTGTTAGTGTCCTTTACAATTAAAAAAAAATGTTAGAAATGTTAAGAATCAACGAAAAATGGTCGTCATGTAACGATGTGTTATTTGGGAACTTAGGGATGGGATGGTATCGGAGGAAACTGCGTTGGGACGGGGGGGGGGAAGAAGTCCTCTTGTGGGGTCATGATTTTTTGTTACCCCTATTGGGGTGGGAAAGAGGGTTGTCTTCCGGGGGGGGCCCCCCCCCCCCACATGTGTTTACAAAGTTTCCAAGTGGTCAGTGTCAATGCTAATGTTGAGAACAATTGAATACACTTTTTAAAAATGTGCTTGGGCCTTGGGGGATTCTTCATCTTGCAAGGGTTGATTGACTGTGTTGGAGGTATGGGTGTGTCACACACTTTGCATTTATCGTATCAATAGTTATTGTACTGCTATGATTCTGAATACCTACGTGGTTTAAAAACGCACATCTTTGAATGTTGTCGAGGATATTGGTTTTCTGGCTACAGAATTCATTCAAGGGCAGCCACAGTTGACAAAGAAAGTTTTTCTGTGTTTGTGAGGAGCCGATTTTTTGTTGGACTGTATGGGAAAGGGGGGAATCAAGATTTTTTTTCAGTCTTGTATGCGGTAGTGGGGGAGGGGGGGGGGAAGAAGTCAACGAAATTTCCTGCTGATAGTCTCACCAGGCTCAAGAAAGCTTACTTTTTTGTTTGTGGAGGGACCCACATTTCTTTGGTATGGCAGTTGATGGATAATGAGAATAGATTTTTTTCAGGGTCATGCACCGGGGCGCCCCCGGGGGGCCCTGTTAATAAAAAATTTGGCCGGTGACAACGACTGGTCACTTAGTCTAAAGGAATGGGACCATCATTTCGTTTGCTTGAAATAAGGCGTAAAAAAAACATAATTTTTTTTAAACTACTAGCAATGGAATTGGAGTTAACCATTAGGAAATCAGACCGGTAGTACATTTTTGTCTTTGAATTGGATCGTAGTAGTCTCAGGAAAATAATTGAGGTATAAACTTGTTTTTAAAAAAAGTAGTTTCTCTTCCATACATGTCAAAAATTTCATGAAAAAAAAGTTGGAAAAAAAGTTAAGATTTGAGATTTTCAGCTTTAGTCTTAACACTCTCAAGTGATATTTTACTTGCTATTTTAACTTATTATACGGTTAAACTACTAGATCAAACTTCGTCAAAGTTTGGCATACCGTTCGTTAGTGCCTGCTATAACGAGATGAATCATATCGCGTATTGCGCGTTATTCGCCAGCTGGCGTTGCAGTCGGGCATTACAGAGAGTAGCGCTTGGGAGGCTAGAGGTGTCCTATCTGTGTGGGGCTGTCGTTCGCTAATCTGTGCAAAAACATAAATTACCTAGGCCTGCCCGACCTCCCCTCTTGGTCGCCAAGGTAGACCCTGAGTGGAAGAAAGAATGACGCCCAGATCGAGGCGGCTCATTATACAGGGTGTTCCGAAAGTCCCAGATAGGCTGAATAACTCACTTTTGAACGGATGAGATTTGAAACTTGACCTTTGGGGACATCGGTTGGGCCCCATGGGAGCCCCAAGGGGCACAACTGTAACGGCGGCTGCTACGACGGTGGTGCTTCAGCAATCGTCGAAATCTGGTGTTCAGTTGCGGTTCATCTCAAGGTTTTTTTGGTCTTAGTTTTCGTGGATACTTTTAGCTCAAGCAAAGCAATCACTGACAACTCAAAGAGGGGTCGAGGATTCTATGCCTAGGCTAGTAACTGGAGTCATAAACGGTAAGCTGCCACCAAGAGGAACCACAAGTTTTAACTGGCAGAATAATTAAAGCTAGGCTAGCTAAAAATCACTGCGAGTAAAGAAGTTCAACTGATTTGAAACAATAAAGTTTTGAGTATTTTTATTTAACTCCAAAAACAACTCGACGTATGTTTTACAGCAACTTTAAAGATACAATAAAAAGAATTACTCTTTCACTGAAAGTCTCGGTTTACATTTTGTTTTGAAAATGGCAAGTAATGTTAGTTTCAACAATTCAAGTTTGAATAAAATGAAAAGAATGCGATCTACAACATCGTCAGAATTCACAAAGTGAGAATACGGCTAGTACAAATTTAGACTAGAAATAAACGTTTGCAAGATAAAAGTCGTTATTTAAAATGCAACCCTGAAAACGGCAGTTCACGTGCTGCTGCCAAACCTTACACCATATTTAACACTTATGGGGTCACAAAGAACCAAGCCTAAGATTGGTAAGTTGAAAGCCAATGCATCAAAATAACCTCCCGCAGTAAAATCCAAGTGTTAGAATAAAAATAACCTTTTAGTTAAGTGTAAACTGGAAAGCCGGATTTTAGTAAGGGGACCTTAAACCCTGACGTTAATGGGGAAACTAGAATCGAAAATTGCCGCGACCTATGTTCCCATTAAAATACCCAAATTTACCACTAATTTAACGTTAAACTATGAATTTAGAATATTGTCCTAAAATCGAACCTTTAAGTTAAACTGCACGAAGTTACTACCTTTCACAATGCCTGGCATAGCATGCCGCTGCTGGAAACATCTACACCTCCAGACGAGCGTAGTTACTAGTGGAAATCTGGCTGAGCTTTGTTCTCGATATTGGGCTCGGTCTGGTTATATAAGAGGAGGGAAAGGGAGGACCGAGTCGAGAGCTGCACGTAAGGCGGGAAAAAGGAACTGGCAGCTTTTTGCCTTGCTATTTGTGCTAGTGTAAACTTAACCTACATGGATTGAGTTAGAATCTCAAGCGCGGCTGTGCAGCATGAGTGGAGTACTCTGCTATGCAGACAAGAAGTACTGAATCGTAGAGTTGGCTGGATATATACAAAAAGGCAGATTAATAGCGGAAATGCCAACTACAAACATTGTGGTATCTCTTAATAACTGTGTTTTAATAGAAGGAAGCCAGGTTTAATTTGGTGGAAGGCTAGTCACTAGCTGCTGGGGCCAACAAATCGAACAACTGGACGTTTTAATAAAAAGCAAATATTAAATAGGCCATTAAATATGTACAAGTATACAGAAATGAAAAACG
>JAHWFP010038515.1:0-33201 GCA_023313725.1 Lithobius niger
AAAAAAAAATAGAAATACCTGGTTGGGGTGGAGGCTGGCAAAAACCAAAACCGAAAGTGCGGTTTTGTGGGCATGAAAACCGGAACCGAAGTCAAAAAAATGAAACCGACCCATCCCTAGTTGGTAGTAAGTGTGTGTCTGTGTGCTGAATGTTTATCTGTTGCAAGGACCAAAATAGAAAATACAATTTAACTCTGATTGGTCCACAAAGTAAAAATCAAGTGACTCAGTTTGTAGAAACCTACCCATGGGCCAATAAGTGCTTGCATAATCTTTACAGCTAACTTTATTTGATCAAATCATCATATTCTCAAGACAACAGTAGAGTTAATGCATGCTCACACTCGCCTTACTTTTGATATGTCTCTTTACAATAACAGGGGGTAGGCAACATTAAACAACATCCCATTTCAAAGTGTTGTAAAAAATTCAACTAGACCTAGGCCTACAGCGCAGAAGTAATATTTTGTATTAGATGGTAGTTACTGGCTAGTAATGTTAGTTTTGTCACACGACAGTTCAGTAGCCATGGAAGTTGAAATTGCTCTTAACTCAGATCAAAGCAGTTGTTTATGATGGCTTCCCAAAACTAAACTTGATAAAGGATTCCTGTCAAGCTTTTGACCCTTTACGTTATCAAGTGCCGAATTCGTCAAGTTAATCGTACCGACAAACACTTAAAATATTACAGTAAATGAAATAGTCGAAAACTAAGCAGAAAGCGCAGTAGAATTAACTTGCAGGGGTCGGACAAATATTCGTTCGTTAGGAGCATATTCGAACAGGATATATTCTATTCCAATATTTGCAAAAAAAAAGTTTAGTGTAGTTTTAGGTTTCTCTTTTAATTTTTCAGACTTTGGATTTTAAGTTTTCCTGTATTCTTCTCAGTTGAGCTTTCTTCCCTTCCCAACTATCTGTAGTGGGAATAATTCATGCGTCTTGGATTGCTCACTTGCAAGTGGAGGATGGAGAGGGGGAATGTGTGGAGATTACGGAAGCGGGCAGTAGGTTTCCTAAAACATTTAATAATTTAAAAGAGTCGGGAAATCTAGCAGGGCTGTGGTAGCCACTTGATAGATGACTTTAACTTCAATATTTTACGTTAAAGGGAAACACACCTTCGTGAATTATTGCAAATTGGCAATTCATTATTTCTTTGGGGTTGTGTTATGTATGCCTTCCAAGTTGCGTTGCCTAGTAGATTAAATTAAAACTGTGGTTATATGACCTACGCCTTGCATCGGCGATAGACTAAATAAAACATTTGTATTTAATGAAAAACCTATTTTGTTTCGGGCCTATACATGGAAAAAAATTTGGACGAATATTCGAATATGATTTTTACCTATTCGTCCGACCCCTATTAACTTGGTTTTGATATCACGACTTCAAACCAGGGGTGCATGAAATTCTTACTGGACAAAATTTCCCACAAAATTTTCCTAGCGATTTTAAAATTTCCACAACCTTTCACCATGTAGGCAAACCACTTTTTAGTGAATTTCCACAGTTCCCTGAAATTTCCTCCGAATCTCGTTCTAGCGTTCTGGCATATTCTGCACACGTGCTTCAAACGATAAGATGGCAGGAATGCTTAACAAGTTTTGCTTGGGAACCAATCAGGTTTTGTGGTTCATTTTCAGCAGGGATAGGAGATGAAAGCTGAACGAGCTGAATAAGCAGTTACAAAAAAACTAAACATTTACATTGCGGAACACACACCAATTAAAATATGCAACTGGGGCAATGTACCACTGAACTGCACAGCTCTTCTCAAAGTCTGGGTGTTTAGTTTCTCAACGAGCTCTGGACGCAATAGCCTGACGATGTTGGAGTAGGTGGCTTTGTAAGATTCATTAGTGGGCCATCCTTGTTGGAGAAATGCTTGAGCAACTAATGCTCGCAAGTGGTTGTCCTGAAGAGTGTTGGATTTAACAGGACAGTGGAGTCTTCACAAGCAATTGAGTGTTTACATGGTCAATGGTGTAGTGCAATACCATTCCTTCTGTAACCACTAATTGGGATGTTGATGTGTTCTCGACTTCTCGTGGAAATACTCCAGTCTCACCGCATACATTGCTGCACACCTTTTGCAAGGCACACAGCATATCACTTTGTTGCAAAAGGATGGATGGAGTTGGCAAGTTGACCTGATGGCATGGGGAAGGTGAGGCAGCTGGGTGTCCTGCACTGGTTTCATGAACCTGCTTCCGTTGGAGTACTGGTGAGAGGGGAGCATTGGGAGGGGTCACACGGTAATGGTGGTAGGGAGAAGGGGAGAGGGGAAAGACGGGGGTTTCGCGTGTGCAGTGCTCGAAGTGAGCGGTATCGCATCACAGTTTGCACCACAATTTTAGACATTAGCGATACAAAATCGAAATTTGCATAGCAGTTTAGCAACGCAAGATCATGGCGAAAGAACTTTATATAGAAAAGGAATCTTTTTGTGGTAAGCCTAGTCCATTTATAATAGAACAATCATTGAGTTCCATAAAATTCTTAATTCCAATCCCTACAGAAGTTCGGTTATTTTTATACAACATGCAAAGAATGAAATTGAACGACACACTATCGTAACATAAAGCATCTGAATATTTAGGTATTAAAAAAAAATTATGCAATTTATACGTCACACAATCACATACTCTTGTTCTAGCTGAATCATAAAATTAAAACAAAAAAGCACTTTTACCTGCCAAAAAAAATATATGTTTCAGGAAAACTGCTAACCATTATGCCTATTTTGCGATTGCTACGGAAATTTTATTTTGCATCGCCATTATGCTACCCACTTTTTTTGGCCATTTCGAGCCCTTATGTGCGGCTGTTGCAGCTTCTTTCCCGACCTCCCAGATTGGGTGGGAATCTTTTAAAGAACCGCACTCCACTGTTAAACGCACCGTGTGTACCTGCTCACACATCCCAGGTAAGTATGTGATGACTTCTTATTGGCTGCTGTTCTTCTGATGCTCTCGAATCTTGTGCTGAGTTCTCTTGGTTTCTAAATGAATGAAGTGTGCTGGGAAACCCAGTTGGAGGTATGTAGTCTTGGCCATCGGCAGGAACTTGGTGGCGGTAGCAGTGTTCAACAACTTTTCCATGACTCTCACAATTCATTGGTCATGACAGCCCCGAGTTGTTAGTTTACCGCTCTCTGCATCGATTCTGAAATGGGGTACACGATCGATGTGTCGGCCTTCACAACTGTAAATCGAAAAGTTTCTCTTTTCATATGTACGACCCTTCTGAGGGTTAGACGCTTTAGGATGTTTATCCTATCCACACGAAGCACGGCATCCCACAGTTCTACAGCAGAACCGAACAATGTTGACTTCTCAGATTCGTTGTATGTGAAATTCCTGCGTTTAGAGAGGAGGTGGGGGGGAAGAGAGGGCAAGACTGCCAAAACACAAGTTGAGACCAAGAATTGTTATCAAAATTGAGTAAAATGTTAATTGGCCGAGTGAAGTAATTAGCTTAATAGTCGCCCGAATTTGGATTTTGTTAGTTTGTGAGTGTGTTTGTCTGTTTGGCAACGATAATGTTTGCAATTTTATTCTGGTTTGGTTGAATTTCACGACAAGAGACCTTTCAAATTCAAGATAATGGAAAAAAACCCTTGTGAAGAAAAGTTCTTACTGCTGAACATTCCCAGTAAGAACCGCTTTGGAATTTTTCCCGAGAGCTTTCGTTCAGCAAATTGACAAATGAGCAAATTGACAAATGTCTTCGAGGTGGGGGGGGGGGGGGGCGAAATTAAAGGTAGAGCACTGAGTATATACTGCACTTCACTGTAGAGCAACGGGTAGAAAGCGGGTACAGTCCCACAGATGACCAACGCCACCAACCAAAACACATGGCAAGTTTTTGATAGGGAAAGTCACCGATCTTAGTTATGGGAACCTACCCATACCCCTAGATCACAGCATATACAAAATTGTATCACGGTTACGAACACTTGATGGTGGGGTGGTGGTCACGTGTGGAATCGGCTCCAGAAAGCTTCCAAATTATACGCCTTGTATTTATCTGTCATGCATTACGTGAGAAAGCTTAGTGACTACAGGGAGATATCCCTTCACTTTAGTAAGTCAGTTTAATTCAAGTGTTGATGAGAAAGAGGGGGGAACACCAGAAAGTGATAGAAGCCAAGGGGGCTTGGGGGGAGTGACACTAAAAAAAAAAAGCAAGCCAAATTGGACGCAAAATTTACCTTGGGTCGAGCCGTGCATTAAAAACACAATAAACTGTGGAAGTATTACAGGCAGTGTTAGAAAGAAAGTTTTGTTGCTGCGTTCTGCCCTTTTAAAACCTTGAAAAAGGTTACGACGTACAAGTTTGCTTGGCTGGGCTTCTCTCACCTTAAGTGCCTTATGTAGTAGGCTACACTTCTACAGACCATGCCGAAGACAACATTCACAGTCTAGAGTAGTAGTACTGTGTTCAGATTCAGTTGGGAGTCTGAAATTTAAAGTAAACATATCGCCTTGTTTCAACCTTTGAAACTAGCTACAGTAGTAATTACTTCTGGTACTTTACTGTCGGTGTCGCGGCGCATTTCGTTTTTCACAACTTTCAGTTTTCAGTTGAAGTTAATGGCGAGTTTGCTCAGATTTGCTTTGATATGAAATGATCTACGCCTATCATTTCTAACAGTTTTAATGAAAGTTTGCATGGTATTGTTTTAACAGAAGTTGAATTTTCAGTTCAATCACAGCAGCGCGAAGTTTTGAAAAAGTAGCAGGCCTACATCGCCAAATCGGTACGACCACGCTACCCCATCCAGTCAATACAAAACAACAAAAGTTTCTGATCGCGTTTACAATCGATATATTTTCTAAGGGTGTTATATACTTGATTTTTAAAACACAACCCCAATAGTTAGAATGTTTTGCTATTCGACTGAAAGCTAGCTGAAAGCACCATCCAAACTTGATCCAAGCCCACTTGTCCGAACAAGATCACTTGTCGCGTTCAATCTGTCTATCCATTATCGCACTTGGATGCACGCGCGTTTCCTTGGATACCATCACATTCACAATTCACAAGTACATGACAAAGTAGAAGTATCGGGATAACATCTACTTTTGTTTCATAGATAACATCATGTTACGCACGTGCCGAATATTAGCAGATACCATACTGAATACACAAACTTACCTTAAACGATAAAGCGTTTCAACGGCTCCGTCACGAGCCACACCTAAACAAACGATGGCCAGCTCACTCACCACTCGGCGGCGTCAGGCAGGAGATACACGGATACACGCAAGGTGAACCGATCGGGTTCGTTAGTACCAGGAAAAAGTGCAGTACCAGTTTCATTTTAATTTGGCAGCAAATCAAAATGAAACCTAGGCTTTTAAACTAATCGTATAATTATCACAACAGTTT
This sequence comes from Lithobius niger, assembly GCA_023313725.1. Taxonomy (NCBI): domain Eukaryota; kingdom Metazoa; phylum Arthropoda; class Chilopoda; order Lithobiomorpha; family Lithobiidae; genus Lithobius; species Lithobius niger. The sequence goes on from JAHWFP010038515.1 coordinate 5,398, forward strand.
ATGATTAAAAGCGTTTTTAAATGTATGTTTAAAAGTGTGTTATTTTGCTTATTTGTTCGTTTCATTCACAAAACGAATAATTGTTATTTCATGGCCAAAGTGTACCTGTTACTTATCGATCCTTTGGGTTAGCACCACGTGACATGCTAGCGTCCAGGAATGACTACGCTGTAGCTCTTGTCCAGCAGGTGCGCGCCACAGATCAGAGAACAACCGGCGGTTGTTCACTGTGGTGCGCGCCAAACAGCGAAATTTAAAAGGACATTCCTCCCAGCGCCATTTTTCTCGATCCTCTACATCAAGTACGGCCCCAAAGTTTTATTTACTTACCTTTAGTCAATCCCTAGCTAAAAATCCTTTTAAAATGTGGCGTCTAGGAGATTTTCTGTTGAATATTGGCAAGTGTATATGGATTGATATTGGTAACTTTATTTAAGTGCGTCCCGCACTTATATGATCCTTTGCGCGCTTACAATAACCATGACGTTTCATCTCTGTGTGTGCATGTACTAATTTGCTAATTATTACCATGAGATCAAAAATCTAAAAGACAAATGCGTAAAAATTTTAATTAATTATTCCAATAGATCGCCGAAGCAAAATTATAAGACACTAGCCTAGAAAATTATGAATTGTGATGTTAAAATAAGAGAGCAATCCCGGTTTGTGACGACACAATTAATGCATTCTTTGCTGCGAGAAATACAGCTACTATCTCAGTTGACCTTGGCGAGGTATATACGCGGATAGCGATCAGCGCGTGGCTGTTATAAGGCAGGCGGGGTGTTGCTTTAAATAAAGTCCTATTCACTCGCTCCGAAATCGAGATGCCGTAGCATGAAGAGTACTCACGTTCAATATGTGGTGCACCATCTGTAGGATGCGACCATGCCCTGTTGTCAGCGACTGATAAACTTAAACCAAGCTTTTGTTGGCGATGTATTGCATAATGACAGTATTGGCGTATTAGGTGGAAACAAATTTTGGAAAGCAATGTACTAGTTAAATCATCATCACACATAATACTGTACATAATTTGTCTGTACGCTGCACTCTTCTATGGATGGCAGGAGCTGGTCACGTGGCTAAAACGTCAGTTGTGGCCTATATTATTTATTGACTCAATGTTTGTCTGCAGTTGGTGCTCTGGCGGCAAATTTGAGAAACTAGGAGAAACCATTATCACAGATTAGGAAGTTAACTTTCTAATTTATGCCACCATGCAGTTACGGATGTGGTGCTTGAATGGTAAGTGTAGCAAGTGAGGTATCCATCCCGTAATCTTTATACGAGAATTTGTAAATCTAAAAAGCCCCATTCAAACGTGTTACACTCATTCCTGTTAGTTCCGTCCGAGTTTTCAGAGGGCACCACGCGTTGGCATCTGGTAATTTTTGCTCACTTTTCCGCCCAAATCTAAAGTAAACTAAGTTACAACTAAGCTAAACTAAATAATAATTAAATACAAGCTAGTTTAGTTTAATTTTAGGCTGAAAACTGAGTAGAAATTCCGACATAAAACCCATGGCGCCTTCTATAAACTCAAACGGAAATAATAGGAATAAATCTAAGCCTTTTCAGAATTGGCCTCAGTCACAAATTCTCCTCGGGTAGTACTCGGAAATGGTAGTTACTCATCCTAGTTTAAACAAGATCAAGAATTTATAGGGTTTATAGGGATTTATATGAATTTTTGACAAGATGTATAACATCAGGAGCAGAATGGAGCACTCAGCAGTCTTCATCTGCTCCTGATAACATGCATAACAAGCACGATGGAGCAGTGACACAGATGGACTATAACCCCCGTAGTAAGACTGGTCCATGACAATTCGGTTCCTGACAATGGGTCCCAAAATTACAGGTAGTGTAACCTCAGACTAACTACCTCTCTTCGAGATGGACGAATCACGTACAGCTACTTGTACGCTCGATTGTGTTCCGACCGATTGCAGTGCCAGTTTGAAATTCTTGCGGTGCACAACACGACAAGCAAAACTTGAAACCAAACATGGATGAAAAATTACCTTCGGAAACTGGCGAAATACTCGTGCGTGAGCAACATCCGAAGTTGAAGAATTTATTCTGTGTTCGATTCAAACCTCATGATCTTCCCTAATCTTGCTTACATAACTTGTGTAGCTGCAGGAAACCGTTGGTATTCAGGTTGTTGGCGGGGCTTTGCGCGCAGAAACTGGGACGACCAAAGACGGGGCACTCCTTATATGAAGGCCGGTAGGGACGGTAAAGTAGATCATCTTTTGTTGTGGCTATTTTTTTCTTCTAACGTTCAAAAGTATGTTGTGTAGGTACTATGACCACCTCCCTTGAAGGCACATGTGTCGACGTTAATGTCAGTATGAAATCTGTATAAATCCCTTGTGAATCCCTCTGGATTAATTATCTAGTTAGAAGAACATTTTTTCTTTTTTAAATGGGCATCACGTAGTTCTGATATGTTCTCTATAATACTTTGAAATTTGTGTCAATCTATGTGACTAATGTTTGAGCTACCGATTATCGAACTGTAAAGATTCATTGCTGTTGTAGCTAAAATTCTTACTCTGTCAATTAATAAATGCAAGATTGTTCTGCTAAGTTGGATCTCCTTCATGCCACAGTTAGTTGATACAGTAGTCAGTAGTGGTAGGCAGCCTGTCAAATTGTCATTCCCAGCGCTATCCAAATGCCATAATTACAAGTGACTTTGGTTGTTTCAACTTGCAAGACAGCGCTCCACAACAGTGGAAGAGGAGGCTAATCAGATGATACTTGCTGAGGAATGGACAGAGTTAGAGAAAATATGGAAAAGTGGTGCAAACAATGTGGTGCACATTTCTTGATGAAGAGAGATGGAAAGCTGTCAGGACCAGGGAAGGTGTTGTCTTTGATCCCGTGAAGTCTAATTGGGAGGGGAAGTAAGTAGGTATTAAGTCTGTCGGCAATCTCAATGTCGTTGGTGCAGATTGACCCATCATAATTTCTCAGAATTCCAGCAGGAACAGCATTCTTGGACTGGTTGAGGTACTCAGTAGTTTTGTTCGAGTCTTAGATTTGAGAATGAGGGATTCCTCATAGCAAGGAGGAGTGCGGCAAATTTAGTCAACTGTGCTGCTGCATGCTTCTTGTATGCCAAGATAGTACTGGGTGTAGATTGAGTGTAAAAGCTTGGTAAGCAAGGTTTTTAGCTATTCAGAGTCTTGTGCATGGTTGGGGAGACCCACGGGTGCTTCCTTGGCTTTCTCTTTCTGTAGGTAATCTGGATAAAGGTGTGAGTGACATTTTGACCTGATGTTTAACCCACTGCGTAAACTTTTCCACACTGTATGCATATTCGATTACACTGCTGCATCTTTTTTATCTTTGAGACAGATACGGTGAGCAGTGGTTCAGGCACAGTGGAGTACAAACAGCCCCTTCCCCTGAATACCTTTCCGGTACATAAAATACAAATAAACCCATTAAAACAATGGCTATTTGACACTCGCAGTGTTGATTAAGGTTCCTGATTCAATGCAGATCGGTCACTACTAATTTTATTTTAGACTTGGAAATACCTTGGAAAATAGGCAGAGGTCAAAATCTTCCAGTGTAAATGTTGCTCTTTTCCCTTTTTAAAAATTAGTTTGAAAAAAAATAAATTTGTAGCTCCCAATTGTCGTCACCCACCCACTACGGGAGGCAGAAATCCAGTCTCTTACGGAAGTACCTCAGGTCCACCCCCTCAAGCCGATGTCAGAACAAGCCCACAAAGGAGCTGATACCATGACCTCCAGTAGGGAGTTCTAATGCTCGATTTCCCTCACTGCAAAGAAGGATCTGCGAATCTCCAACCGGGCAGGGGGGGGTTTAGTCAGCTTGGAAGAGTGGCCACAAGTTCACGTGTTCGTTGACGGGTTAAAATGTGCGATGTCAAGAAGTAAACCTCTAACCATTTTAAAGGTCAGAATTAAATCAGTCTTCAGGCGATGGGGCTCTAGGGAATTAAGTCAGACCTTCCCAAGACATGAAGCATATGCAAGGTGTGAAAGGCCATGCAGGGTGTTGGTAAATCTTTGCTGGGTAGACTCCACATGGTCAATGACACAAAAGAGGTAAGGGGACCAGACCTGGCAAGCATACTCAAGCAATGGGTGTATATACACCTTGAATGCCCAAACCTTCACCTTTATGTAACCAGAGGTGAACACACGTTTCATGATGTGTAAGCGATTGTAGACGCTATTTACAATCCCATCGCAGTGGTCAGTTGGTTAAGGTTTAGATGAAAATCAAACTCGGAGTTCTCATACTGTGGTCTTGTTTGGTAGTGCTTGATGATTTAATGTATATCGGTGAGACTGAGCTTTATTACCGATATCAAGAATTTATAGGGGTTTATAGGGGTTTATACCCAAACCCCTATAAATTCTTGCCGATATAGAATGAAATATATTTTTGCTGAAGGTTGAAAATTGACAATCATTTGACCAACACTCAACACTATCAATCTCCCTCTGTAGAAAAGAAACAGAGTCATTGTTCAGAACAACAGCATACTGGATACTGATAACGATCATCGGCAAATTTGCTTGTCTCACAGCTTTTGGAGCTGCAGGAAAGATCACTAAGATAGATGACAAAAAGAAAGGGACCCAATACAGAACCTTGTAGTACACCGCTTATGATATCTTTCAAGGTTGAGTTTGAATCAATTGTTTGTTACATACTGTGTTCTATTTGTTAGGAAGGCCTTTAACCAACAGGTTAAACAATGGTAATCCATCAAAACCGTATTGGATTAGTTTATGTAGCAATTTGCTGTGCACAACTGACTCAAACGCCTTTTTAGAGTCGAAAAAAATAATGTCGGTTTGAACTCTTTTGTCTAGTATTTCCGACCAAATATCAAGTGCACTTAGAAGCTGAAGCAACTGAGGCAATATTGAGAACAGCGCTGACAAGTTAAAAATACAATAAATACCAAAGCACGGTGGCAAAGTTAATTATTTGTATTACATTACAATAAAAACATCTTTAAAAATACCTTAATACTTACAAAACATAGGCTACTTAAATAGGATATCCACACAATAATTAGAAACACAAGTACACATGAAGTACTTGTAACTTCTTAGCTTTCTTAGGAAGAAGAAATAGTAAGAAATCTGATTCACTGTGTATTCTCGCATTTGATGAGTCACATGTTTATCGAATTTTTAAGAAATAGTAGTAGTATACTAAAAATAAAAGATCGGCGATTGCCTAAATTCGAATCAGCATCAGACCGCACAATTTGTCGTGTTGGTCCTGTTCCCATCTGAGCTTTAATACAGTCCGCCCCTCCTCATTCTTGTTAATACGTAAGTATTGGGATACTCATAAGCAAACGGCAGTTCGTAGCATGTTATGGGACATGTCGTTGGTTATACCTGCTCATTGGTTTCAGTTTTCTTCATTGGGATACTTATTACCCCTTCCGTAGCAAAGGTGATTGTCATTAGGAAGTTAGTGATCCTCAGGTATTTAACCATACCAGATTTCCATTAGGTCCTGCTGTACAACTATAGCACAGCTAAATTGGCAAAGCTCTGCATTTCTAAAAATGTAAATGCAACCATGCAAAATGACTACATGTTCCAGTCCATTACAAATGTGAATTTATTGCACATTTTTAAACATTCCTTGCAAAATTATGAATATGTTACAATGCAATTTACAGAAAATGGAATAGTTATGATCAAATAAAGAATGACGTATTACAAGCATATTTTTGTATTGATGAAATTTGTGTCAAACTTGTTAATTAGTTATTGACCTAAGTTTTAGAAGCTACATAATTTTTAGTTTAGTGAAGAATTATTATGGTTCAGAATAGCATTATTATATGCAATCTTTTTAGCTATAATGATGATTCTCAAAAACAGATTTTAATGCATAATTTTTAACGAATTTGTAAAGATTTTTAGATCTTTCCTATCCCATTGTATAGGACAGTTAAGTTGTTACAACAGTTTTGGTGCAAATTTTAATCTATAATATTTCTTACAGCACAATTTTAGGAATTCAATGAAGATTACTAAAACAGAGATAGGAAAAATATATCACCCAGTACAATATTATTATGATATTATAAACACTTCATTAAAAACTGTAAAATGGCCAAGATGAAAGCAGAGATAAAATGGGTTCTCCTGCAACAAGTTTAACAGAGCTAACAGTTGCTAAGATACTAAACAAGATTTATGATTGGTTTGTCTTTGTTGTTACTGCACTCATGTAAGAAAATACTTTTTCCCCCACGAATTGACAGTTGTACTTTGTACTGCCTTGCTTTATAGGACATAGAAGCACTTTTTTTTAACCTCTAATATTTAACTCTAAGATATTTATTGGTAATTATTATGCTATGACAGACCATCATTACCAAATTTATGAGTCAGTGTAGTTGATCGATTACATTATTAGAGCTGATATAATGAAAGACTTTCATAACCATGTTGAAGACAATCATGATTGTTTCAAGGTTTGCAAACATTACAAAAACTAACTGGAAGGGAAGGAAGGGGCGCCACTGCACCTGCACAAAGAGGCTCAACTGTGCCTTCGTAGCAAAATCGTAGCTGCACTTTTTTTTTAAGTTAGGTATCTCAAGGAAGGGAGGATAAAAGATTTTTTTTTGGCAAAATCAACGTTGGCATCTAAACAATGCTAATATATAATTTTTTTTTGCCAATTCCTGTCAAAGCAAAATATGCAAAGATTTGACAAAGATACTGCCAAAGCCTACACAGTCTTAAACAGCAATACTGGAGATTTATTTAAAAACTCCTGCCCTTTACGTATACTTCACACAATCAACAATCTTCGCCATATAGTGTACAGTTTTTTTTGTCAACTCATTTGATAAAGATTGAAGCAAGCAAAAAGAAAATCTGCTTATTAAATAAATCTAACGCATTGCGAAGTAAGCATGATTTCTGTATGAATGCAAACTACATATGTTCTGTTCAGTACATGATTGGGACGTGGTACTTGTAGTTTTTTGGACTCATCTCCGTGGTACAGCAGAACTAAATCTCATTGTATCTAGGCCATGTAGTAAAAGTAAATATACACTAAGTATTATGGTACAACAATAGTCATAATCATTTTCTGCCAAAAAAAATCCAAGTTTTGGACAATGAAATAGACGATATCTTTATTTCATTGCGAAGCTTTACTTTAGGTGTAGTCTTCCTTGTGGCAAATGAAGACTGCTTGCTGCAAGGACGCAACGACTTGTCTAGAAAGTTATTTGGCACGCAGCATTATACACATTAGTCTTTGATGGCTTCATTCGTTGATCGTATGCTGAAGCTGACTTACATTTGCAATAGTGTTAAAATCAAAACATCAGCAGCTGCCACATACATACTTTTCTTAAATAACTAACTAAAACAAAGAAACGTACACCATGTTCACTCCAATAAAAAATAAAAATTAAACGAAAACTCAGTCTACAAATCACCAGTTTTCACCTCCCTCCTGCTTCAAAGGACGTAACGGAGCTACACAACATTTTATACCCCCTCTTAATGTTATCCCTTCTGCAGATATGCACGTTTATTTTAGCAAAAGCATCGGGTGAGTTTTGTTTTAGGTAACACTATAGCTAGTGCTGAATTATGCTTATCGGCTTACGCCCTTTTGTTTGAGAAGGAGCGGAAACATTTAATTCCTTGATTTTAAGCAAGCTTGTAGTATTTTTTAAAATTCTTCTAATGTTGTGTATCATGCAATTAGGAACTAAAGACCAAAGCTCACAGGGAACCTGATAAGTTTTCCAGATTCGCAGAGAATGAAATTTGAATTCTACTACGTTAAGAGCCTCAACGTGCTCTGTTGCAGGAATGGGTCAGTGGTAATTTTTTTTTGGCTGAGGCAGAAAATGCTATAATCTAATTCATTGGTCTATGACACGTCATAAGCAATATCTTAACAGACAACAGCAAGAAAGCTTAGAAACGAACAACAGGATGGCAAATTAAACTTGAAAGTGCTGTTAAAAGTGCTGTCTTGAAATACTCTTCATTGTTAATTTTGTTTTCTAAGAAAATTGCAAATGTTGCAATTTACTGACGACTGGGGTTAATGTGTGTGAAACACAAACAATGAACTAGAAATACCAACAATTTGCACGTAAGAAACTGCACAGCAGGCTATTGGTCAGTGAAGTCTGCTTGGGCCAAGAGGTTACCACAAAAGGCACTAGTTTCAGAGAGAACAGTTTCAACGCCTCCTGGGGCCTAAGAGATAGTGGCATGCAGCCTAAAAAATGGTTGCTGCCCAAGTTTACTAGAAGGTCGGGGAAAAGGGGGATTGGAGCATTGAGATGTAAGAAGATAAAGAGACATAAAATTTGGACAAAACAGAAATGATTCCCGCACACTTTGTGAGAGTTATTAAGAGTTCTGTACACGCTTCATGTGCTGGCGTCAGTGTTCACAAAATTCTGGAAACACTAGTTTGAGAAAAAAAATTGGCACGTCAGATTGGCAAACATCCTGCATCTGCATTTCTTCCGACTGTGTTTCGCAGACTGACACGCATTCTGTGTTGCTGGATGACCACGCATCTTCTCATGTTGTCAGACTCCTGCCCGGACGCCAGTGGCAAAACTGAGCTGGCTTCGCTAAAAGCGCTGCTATTGGCCCAGTCAGCGCTATAGTGTCTTGGGCTGATCTTGCTCTTATCCAATTATCCCACAAATAACAAGCTTCAAATCACAGAATTACTAGGCACTTCACTCTTCTCCTGAGGCAACGACAATAACAACAGCCCAACCCAGTGCTGGATTAAGCATTATGCCATCACAGCAAGAGTTATGGACTCCAGACACTCTTCAACAACAGATGAACACTTCACACAAGACTGGAACACTGATCCCCTGCCGTTGGATTTGGCTGCATTGTTAGCAGCTGTACGTGGTGAGGCAAATGCCAAAACCATTGAGTATGGCAGCAGGCTGCTCATCAACAGAGATTTGGATGCTTGTTCCAGACCACACAAATTAAAAACCATCTAGTACCCAAATGTGTACTATAATGAAGAAACGTACAATTTTTCTTCTTCTGTTTCTTCTTCTGAAGAAGTCTGGTTGCGTCGCCGTGGGTTCTGCTCTGTGTCAGAGAGTTCATCGAACCCTGCACCTGGGGCACTTGGGCGGCCATCAACATTTAATAGACGGTGCGCAGCACGATCCATTTCTTCTGATGTCATGTCCATGGCTTCCTGCATCTCGCGCTGTGTTGCTCGCACAAAATCAGGATCGCAATATCTGCCCAACCCCTGTTCTTGAAGAACCTACAAGAAGAGAGCAAGGACAACAAATTATGTAACAAAGCCCTTCATTCATTCATATTTCATTCACATTTTTGCAAAAGTTCTATCGAGCAGATTCAGTTGTTGTTGCTAACAGCAGTACACAAACAAAGAACTCTGATTCAACAAAGTCAAGCATCTGACCTAATCAAGGGCTTTGTTCTTCCCTTTAATTTGCCGTCAATACAGTAAAATAAATAATTGGCCATTGCCAGCATCAGTCCAGCACCAGAGCCGTTTCAGATTTGCCGACTGAGCTACTATTACGTGAAATTCTGACTTTTTTCATAAATGTGCAATATGACGAATGCATTCTGTTTCACAAAAATTTGCCAGGTTGGGTGCTGCAATTCATCATCCAATGGCACAAAACCTTAACACGTCTCTCTAATGCTCTCTATTCCTAACAGAACACTTTTTAAGTTCTTCGTAATAATAAATGATTTTGCTTTGTAACTAGCAGGCCCGGCCTGGCTATACTACTATTGTGCCACTGGCACAGGTGCCCACTTGCTGCCACACTTTTGGCACCCCTTGAGTAATATTTTCCCCTCTCCCCAAGAAAAATGAATGCTCTATGTATCACATTCCTGCTTAGTTGACGTTCTTTTCACACACAAATCCCTTCTTTCAGTCATTTTCTTTCTGTTCATTCGGGTTTCGAAACTGTTTTTGTAACTCCTCCCCACTTCCCACTCAAGGAAAACTACGAAAATCCATCCAAAAAGGTGTCCGTGTCAAGCAGGTGTTTCAAATAATGTACTCTATACCCCAAAATTGCAGTAAAATCCATGCAAGATAACGACTAACCCAAAGCAACCCCTTATCCTTTTCGTATAATAAATAAACTAGCAAAAGCTCCTGGGGGGAGGGAGAGCTTACAGGGCTTTCCTAGATGAGATTGGAGGGGTCACCACGTGATCAGACGCTCAAGTTTGTAGAACGTGGCACCCCTATAATTCTTTCAAATGGCACAGGCACCCTTTCCTGGCCAGTCCGAATCTGGTAACTAGCTACAACAAAAATAGATTTAACACGTGCTAACTGTCCTTCCTAAGTCGTCATACACGAATTGCTAATTAGACAATGTTTTCATGTATTTTTCCATAGAAAACAGACAAATTGTAAAACTGAGAGCTGATTGATGTACACTGCTGGCATTATACAATAATATACATCTGCCATCTGAACATTTTTGAATTCATGCTTTACAGATATTTATTAAGTCGTCGTTATAAGTGCAAGCTCTGATGTAAATATGTGCACATACATTTGATGATGCATCCAGTTCTGTCTAGCTGCAGTTAGCTGTTCAATAAGAATGTCAGTCTTATTTTATCAGGGGTGAATTTGAATAATTTGTTAAATTTACACTTACTCGTCCAACCAGACTTTCAGCACTTCCAACAACTTCTACATACGGCTTATCCCTTTCCCGTGGACTGCTTGGAACAGATCGTGGGTTGTAGAACATGCCGGCGGAAGGAATTGCACCGTTGGAATCGGTTCGAATGGGTGCTGAAAAAAAAATTCAACACAAACTTTGTCAAATAACTATTAAAAAAATTGGTAGTAAATGAATTTTTTTTGCATTCTTACACAATTATTCATACATAACATATGTACGAATAACTTCTGAATGTAATTGAACTAAACGTATTTTCAGGTGAAAGACTTTTCAAACAGGGCCCATCACAACAAGCAAATTTAAAACTGAATTGAGAAAATCAAAAACTCCCATAACTAACTGCGTTTTTACAGTAAATTCTCTTTACAACAAATGATTAAGTACATCACGAAAGTTTTTTTATACAAAACTTCTCAAAATAGAAGTCCTCCTTGTACCCAGTGGCGGATTTAGGCCTGTGCAATAGGTGCAGCTACGTTAAGAATCCAGGGGGCCCAGAGGGGGCCTCATATTTCACACAGATGGTGTCTAAGTATTTGCCTGCTGACAATAAACAACGACATAAGACGTGAGCGAAGCAAGCTCAGCTGTATGTTTGTATTAAACTTTCTTGACAGAAGCTTCTGGTTTCATTTAACTGTTTATCTATCAATTATCTATTTTAATTGTATGGGAATCTGTCCCTGTTAGCTTGCTGTTAGACAGCAATTATTTCAACCATTTAGCTTTCTTTGCTTCCTGCAAGTGTTTTTAACTGTACCCATAACTAAAGCAAAACCTTTTCGAAACTAAAACGAATTTGAAACAAAGTGAGGCAACCATGATGAAATAGCAGAGTAGTGTTTAAAAACGTGATGAGTTTCTCGAATTTTTCCAGACTAAAACTGAAACTTTTCACGATTTTTTTATTCGGTAAAAAGGAAGGTGCTGTATGATTTTAAAAAAAGTCGCACTGCCGAAACTGATACTTAAAACATAATCTTCTAGTTCTTTCTGCCTAATCAAAAATTGTAACGATACGCCGATCCAACTGAAACATAGTCATACCTTCATATCTTACGTTAAAACAAGAAGAATTCAGTGCAGCGTGGCAAAATCAAATACACTTTGATCATGAATGTTTGATGTGCTCTTAGCATGAAGGCGTGGCGCCAAACAAAAAGAGGGGCAATTTTACGATGTAATTCTAGTCAGAATTCATAGGATCTTTGACATTCCACAATAGATTTGGGCATGGGGCATCGCACGGCCCTTCTCTTCCCGAAAATGCCACGGGTGGCTAAGGTCAGACTTAAATCCGGGACCTCTGGCACATGCGAAAGTTTTAGTACCGTCAGGCACCTTGTCCCATGAAATCAAATACAGCGAGGGAAATCGCTATTAAATAGCTAAATGAATTTACAGGGGTGTAGGGACGAGCAAGACATCGCGCAATATCACAGCAGCACTATCTCGTGCTAAAATGAGCATAAACTCTGGACTAAGGAGTTTTTGCTTCATCAGAAATGCTGCCAGAAAATGTAGAAATTCTGACTTTATGGTTTTTCCCTGAATTTTCCAGGATTCCCTCTTTTTTTGGGTAGAAACGCCATCCTGAAGAGAGACTGAATGCGTTACCAGTCACGTTAGTTGAATCGTACAATCCTTCGAAACCTGGATTTCAGCAATATAACTGACGACTTGTGGCATTGAAGTCTCGTAAAAAGAAAACGACATTCAATCCTGTTTGTTTTTTGCATGGTAAATGGAAATAATTACACGTCCTTTTTTTTTATTTTAGGTACAAAAAAAATTTGGTTTTTTTTTGGGGGGGGGGGGAGGCTGAGTTTCCCTAACGGCACCTATACAAAATCAATGTAAATTGATTGAACTGCAAATGAATGAACCAAGTTAAATTTATTAAGCACTCAGTGTTCAAAACATACACTACAGACAGATATGAAACTAAGTCAAACCATATGCTTAAAATTTGATCTGTAGATTGAAATTCCAAATTCTGAGGTTTGTTATATCAAGAGTCGACTGCATTGTTAGCGTAAGAAAGCAAATTCAATTTTTAGGTGTAAAAGAATGCGAACTCACGTCCATCAAAATGTAGCTGCACCCAAAAACGTCACATGTTTAAATCAGTTTTCGGTAAGTTATTTAGGTCTCGTTGTTTTAATTTTGTGAGTAGTTAAAGGCTTTTGCAAATGATTTGCAGTAGTTTAACTAGTGATGTATAAGGAGTCGCAAAAATTATTCAATAATAGAAAAATTATATAAGTTGGAAAACATAAAAATCTGAAATTGTCTTAATAACAAACAACAGGCGTGGAAACGTCTAGGGACCAATGTCTTGGGGCTATGCAAATTCACAGTGGATTCACAGTTCCAACTAGACTTAATTTAGGAGAATTCAAGAAAGCACTAATTCATGGCATAGTTTTAAAGGACACGAGTATGTGTTTAACAGCCCATGCTTCAGAGTTGTAGGTTTTTCGAGCATAGACAGGGTTCGTACGCAACTTTTTTTCAATAATTTCACTCTCGTCTGTGTCAAGGGTCAAAAGTGTGTTAAAAAATTCAGTCCAAGTCAGTACTTTAGTTTGTTTTTAATACTGGTTAAGCAATTAATGAAATATACTTTTAAAATGACACAAAACTTTTATGACTATCATTAAGTGATAAGCCTAGCCTACCATATTATTTACGGAGTTATCAGCTTTAATGTCAAATTTTGTCTTAATCATATTAATGTCCTGTTGTGCAGTTGTAGAACAAAAGCGTGTGTTCGTTCATCTGTTGGACCCTTAATTTACATAGTAGACGTTGTGAGTACGAACCCAAAGAAATGTGACATCCAAGGTAGGAACCAATAAGGGACTCACACATGCGTTGCGTGCATCTTGAGCGCATACCTCAGCATGGAGGGGGTAGGAGATGGTCAAAAGAGAAACGACGAAGATGCCTACTGAGTCACGACGACGATACAAAGACCACGTAAAGGTCTGTTACCTGTAACCGGCACTGAGGCACGGTGTCGCGATGGTCCACCCGCTGAGGGAATCATACCTGCCAGCGCCAGCGCTTGCAGCTGAGCGAATCGCAACGGAGTGGCCAGCTTGCTCACTATTGGCTGCTCCAAGCTGTCCTGTTTACCAATGCAAGGCAGACGGAATGAGGCTGAGCGAGAGGGCTTCCTCGAAGAAGGCGTCGGTGAAAGTTCAGCCGACTGATCCTCTGGTGGGAGGCTGCACAATAAAAATAAAAACATGTCACTTTTATCGCTGTACAGAGGGATACTCAACAATACAATGGCCTTCAGGCAAAACAGGTTGACATGCTTCGCTCCTTTCAGACGTAGACTTGGCGTCTGAGATGGTTGATTTTTTTAAAAATGTAAGACAACTTGTTAGAGATTTGAAATGATAGTATTGAATAGAAATAAAATTTATTAAAATACCTATATAATATTCTTCTGGATGATCATAAGAGTGGACTGACAGAAAGACAGCCCACTAGCCATTGTTGTTGTTGGGTCAACTAAGACTCCAAAAGTGGCTCAATCAGTGCTACAATAAAAGGGGTGTAAAAGGTACAAGACACCCACTCCCATGACGCAAGGAGGCCCTAATTTCAAAACAGGGGCCCCAATTTTTACATAATACCAAGAGTAATACCACCTCTCTCACTCTTGATAATACTACTATAAAATAGGCCACAACCTGCAACCCAAAATTGTTTCGTTTTTGAAGGCCATCCATTTTACCCTTGCACCCATCTCTGAAAGAAGAAGTTCACCATCTCTGGGCTCACAGCCAATGGCTGGTGAGGACTGTAGTTTGTCCAGAAATTATCACCAAAGTTTTTACTTTGAATTCTTCAATTCATAGCTTGTTTTCACTACTAATTTTGAATATTTTAAAGTAAACAGTAGTTGCCAAATGATAGCAATGTTAAGTAAATTCCAAAAGTTAGCTGCAATTTTTTTTATCATCACAGGTTTAGGAATTAAAATTTGGCACAGTAGACCTAATTTTAATATGGTAGGTACTAAAATAATAAACTAAGCTCCTGATCATTTTTATTATAAACAGTTCACCACACACTACACAATCCTACTGTCACTGTCCTACAATCAACACACACAAAAAAATATTTACAATGTCACGACTGTTTATAAGCCTTGAAGCTGGCCATACAAAGTATGATACAGATACTTGTTGTAAAAATGCTAGACAACGTCGCACACACATTATTTAGCAGTGGAGTTATTTTCTTTCCTTCCCCCTCCTCAACCCCAAATAAGTTTTGCTTGGCCCTGCATTCTTTGCGTGTATAATTTTAATAAGTAACATGTAATGTATATCGAGAGCTGTAAGCAGTCTGGTACAGAACAAATATAGCACTAAATGAATTTGTCCAGCCTGTTTTTGAAGGAGTTGATCGAAGTAACATGTGCACGCACTTGTCTTGCATAATGAAAAGCTTATAGCAAAAAATATTATCAATGTTGCACACCTACGTCTCAGTTCAAACGCGTATCAAATAACTGGAGCATTGCAAACTTTTTTTTGTCCGTATAACTTGTATTTTTTATTTGTGTTTTTCTTTTCTTTGAGTATAATTTGTTGACGTTGTTACAAGCCCCTTCATGATTGTTGTAACTTGTCAGTAAGCACTCTGTCAAGACGATACAAGGTTTGTCTCTTCTCGCCTTTCTCGTCTCGTTTTCACTTTGGTCAAGACAAGTCTTGATAAATCTTGTTTATTTTGGGAATTTGACAAACTGCCGAAATTCTTTCAGTTAAAAATGGGAAAAAAATTTGGTGTTCTTAGGTAACTCCGTCGTATGGCCGTGCATATTGGAGATAACTAGCAAAACAGTGGTGGAGCCAGGATATCGCAAAGGGGGATGTTGTTCCAAACCATTTCAATACCAGCTAGAGGGTCTGGGAAGTGTGCAAGCTTCCCACGTAGGTTCTAGGGCAGAGCCTCAGAAGCTAATAAGCCTGTGTGGCATGATTTTTTCAGGGAGGGTAGAGTAGATAGAGTATCTACTCTACCCTCCCTGGTTTTTTGGTACCATTAGGAAAAAAAATATTGATGGCTAGTAGTGTTTCGTACCATAGCTGGATGATTTTTTTAACTAATGCCCAAATATGAGAAAAATTAGTTTACCTCTTTATATTTTAAGTAATTTTTGCCATTTGCACGACAGCTGCAGTTGCTGGTCCTGCGAATACCACATTCACTACAGACACACTTCTAGATCTGAAGTGGCATAATACAAATAAACAACTCAGTAAACAGACTCATGTCGTATCCCCCCAGGAACTGCAGTGAAACGACAGGAGTTTGTTTATTTATCTTCTTACAGCAGCTTCCTTTCTCTTCTTGGAACATTTGACTTTTGTGTGCTCTTCTTATGTTTCATGTTGGTAACTTAGTAGCTGGGCTTTGGTTTAAACAACTCTGGCAAATTGATGGCACGATCTCCACCGCTGATACTAACAACATCTTGCATGCATAATAATAATTTCTTTTCTCATTTACTTTTGTATGAGCTTTCTGGCCAGAAAGTGACTTCTTAAGGGTAAAGTGCAAGACCCACTAATTCAGTGTTCACTTCTTCATTTTTGTAATTTGTGGGCAAGCACACAAACAATTTTGAATGTCAACGCAAAAATTATTGGGCAGTATGTTTTTCTCTGACAATAGGAACAGACAAAAAGAGAACATTATTTATTTTTAGTGTCAAAGGAGATGCGGCTGCACCCACCTAAATCCGCCACTGCCACAAAACACAGAAAAAAAATGCTAGCTGTGGTTTTCTGTTTAGGTTTTTAAATTGTAAAAAAAGTATTTTTAAAATATATTTTGCACTTAATAAATGTTATGTTAAGCGCCCAATAAGTCTGTATTGTTTATGCTTCAAGTCTGAAGAGCATTGCTAAGAGCAAAATGGTTTTTTTTATACTATGATTCATTTGCTTGAGTGTAGAAGCTATTGCTGAGTGTTGTCATGCATTGACAAGTTTACTTGCTTTGTTGCCATGCTAGATCCTGAACGGTTGTAATAAATACAGCGGGTGTGCAGCACCTTCGGTAATGCCCCCCCTCCCCATTTGTGTTTATGACTGTCATGATATGATACATTATTAGAAAACTGTGCTATTTTATTACGAAGAGAAAATGTACTCAATGAAAAATACTATTAGCACTGCAAAAAAAAAAAAAAAAAAAAAAAACTTGTTATCAACTAAGTACAATAATTATAACATAACTGAATCACAACATAAGAACATGATCATGGTCCTTGAATCAAAGAAGATGGAGCATGGTACCTTCATACACATCCACACACCAGTCATTTACATGCTACATGTTTTGGCACAATAAATTTGTTCAAACCTTGATGAAATCTTGAACAATACCATGAATACAATTGCTGAATAATTAAACATTTACTACCGTTCATCAATATCTTAATATAAAATAAATATGTGGTACATTTTTGTGTAAATTTGTACGCTCTAGTAAGGAGGCTCTGATTTAACGTGAATCAATTTACGAGTGATAACATTGTAAGATGGTAAATATCTGTGACTTTAATATGGTGGATTTGGTGACATTGTGTCCTAATAATGAATAAGAAAATTGAATTCTGGAATCCAAAATGATATGGAAAAATTTTCTAATATGGAAAAAGTACAGCTGTTCCAATCGGGGGGAGGGGGTGGGTTATCACAATTTAACACACAAGAAAATTGTACTCTGAACTTGAGAAATCCGTGCAGCCTACAAGTAACTTTCAGGTACAGTATTTCGACGGTTTGTACACGGTCTTGAATTCCTTGAAAAGCTGTAAATTTGAATGCCTAAAATTCAAGGCTTGAAACACCATGGAATTTTCGTTGTCGGAGCCTCAGATTTTATGAGTGTACTTTGTTTGGAATGAGGTTAATGCTATAGCAGTAATTTTAATTTAGATATAAAATTAAATAAATAAATAAAAATAGTTTGTGATCGGAATTCATTTCTTCTGTGAACCATCGATGGTCCCCTCGGATTGGCTTGTAGACAGAAAGAGAGATGTGCCGTGCAGTGCAAGCAATTTTTGTTGGAAGGGGCAGCTAAGCAAGTGCTGTTCCACTGTCTGTTTAGTTGCTGCATTTCTCCTTTCTCCTTAGTGGGAGGGAGGATATAACGTTTGTTAACGTTTGTCATCGTTTACGACAGTTTAGCTTCCTACTGCAACTAAGAGCACAGTGGGGCCAACGATGACATCTGGTAAATTACTGGAGTTTAAAAGGTAATTTTGAGAGCCTTCTATACAGTCTAGAAATTGGTTGTATGCTTGCCTTCAAAAAGCCTTGAAAATGGTTACGTCTGTTATGTACGAATCCTGCACTTCTTGAAATAGTAAAAAATTATTTCTACAAACTTACCATAGATCGAATAAAATTTTTTATTGTTTGGCAATGATTTTAAATTATTTTTGCATTATTCCTCTACTTATGAAAAACAAAAAAAAAATGTCCAACACAATTGCCCTAAATAACCACCCGATCCCACGATCATGAGGATAACTTCAAAAATCTCAGATCACGACCATAGAAACACTTAGGCCAAGCCAGAAACAACTCAAAAAAATATTTATTCTGCTGTATTGAGTTTAAGATTGGATTGAATTAAATTATCATGCAATAAGTCTGGTTGAATGCTAACAAAACGTTAGTTTGAAACTTCAAATTTTAGAAGTTCCAGTTTTCAGAGCTGATGATTGCTGTTCTTAGTACAACTGGAGTGCCAATCTGGCTTTAACTAAAAAGAGAACGGAACATTCTGGTCCAAATCAAGCCCTCGATAAGCTGATCTACATAAGAATGCTACGCATTTAATATTTTCTCTTCAGTTCTAGTAGCCACTTGATGCAAAATACTTTTACAGACATTTTTACAAAAGCAAAATCATTCCACTCACGTTTAGCAAAGCACTTGACGCCATAACAACGTGTTTTATGAAAGATGTAACTTACTCCCGGAAAGCCCTTGGACCGTGGATCCTTCTCCGTGGGTCACCATTAGTGACCCTAAGTGGCCTCAGTGGGATAGTTTCTTCTTTATCCACTAAGATGCGCAGCGGGCTTTCTGTTGCCTCGCTGCCATCTTCTTTCCCCACTGAACTGAGGCTGGATGGAAAGAGATACGGTCAACCGTAATGGTTAAGGTTTAGTACGTGGGTTTGTGCCAACTTTGATTACTGTTCATAGCGATAAACGAATGCTACACTATAATAATAATATAATGTAACTATTAGTGAGACTAGCTAAACAATGAGTACTAGTGCTGCTAAATGTGCCTCCCTACTAGTTCGGTGAATATGTGCAGTAGTTGTGCAGTTTTATTGTAAAAAAAAAATCAATCACTCACCTGGTGTGACTTAGCTGGTAAGCTTCCAGGTGAGGCGTATGTGGGCCGGACCCCATCATGAACTGGATGTGGTTCATAGTTTGATGCTTCGGTGAAGCGTGGAAGGAGTTCTGCGGGGACACATGCAGGGAGTTGGTGGGCGACACCTGTTGCTATAGTTAGAAACACAATAACGACACGTCACGTCACAACATCGAACAGACTGTAGCACTAAATGTAACTAAAAGCGGTACAAAAATTGTAAAGCTAGCTAAAACTGAACTCATGCATTTCATAAAAAGCTGCTTCTTCACTTCACACAAAACTATTCTCTTCACAAAAACTACAATGTGTTTAGATTGTTTAATTTTATCAGTATTTACTTTTTGCATAGTCTTGTTTTTGAAATTGGTACTTATATTGTGGCGATCTACTAAACTACGCAGCTCATTATCACTTAACGGCTGGGAACGTTAAAGCAGCAGTAAAAAATACAATATACAATGTATTTTCCTTAGGCTTTTAAGCCTGTATGTCTTATTCCCACTTAATCAATTCTGAATCACAGTCAAGCTCAGGGGGTTAAGTGCCGGGTACAGAGCAGCACCACTTAATGATCACAGTTATGAAGCCTAGTCCTCATCAGAAAGTCATGTATTTTGTCATTACATTCCAAGTTCCCATATTATAATGACGTAACATAATATTTCCTTATTCCTGGGTAAACCCCTTAATTTGGCATTGTCTCGTGGGATGCATACAACAAAGGACAAACAAAAAAAAAACCAAATCCATATGCCCATCACAACATTTGTAACGGGTTCCCGGGGACCCCCCAGCAAAGTGGACAAATAACAGCCCCGTGATTAGTGTCCTCACCGTCTAACCAACATAAGGATGGTTCAAATCGCGTGACCAGAGTCGGACTGGGTAGGAAAGGGCGCCTGTGCCATTTATCGAAATAACTGGGGAGGGGCGCCATGCGTTTTACAGGAAACTTCAAGTGATGGTGCCTCCAACTAGGTAGGGATTTAAGAAACGAACTAAACTTCCAAAGCAGAAGCAAAGTCTGGGGTCGAGCTGAAGAGGCTTTGCTTATTTTCATATACTGTCGTCATATCTGGCTTCGGAGTGCGTTCAACGCAAATTTTACATTTCAAGTCATAGTATTTTTGGAAATTGGAATGGGTTGGGTGGGAGGGTGAGTTTAAAAATGCATTAAAAACGTAAAAAAGGAAGTGAGAAGGGGAATATGAGCCTGAAAGAAAGGTCATCAGTGGACAGGGAATCCGAAACCGTTCAGTTTTCTTCGTGAGGAGGAGGGAAAAAACGACTACCAAAGGGGTGCCAAAAGTATGGTAGTCAAAGAGCGCCTGTGCCATTGGCACACTGGCACTATGGCCAGTCCGAGCCTGAGCGTGACTGACCTATCATTGCGCCGAATTAAGGATCAAAGTAATATTTTCTTATTCCCGGTTAATTCTTTCAGCATTATCTCAGCAGTGATGCTGTTACCTGCTACATTCTACTTGATTGCTTAATCAATGAAGTCATCTTGTCTTCTTTCTCCTGTTGTTTTTAATGTAAGTAAGTAAGTAAGTTTATTCCAATTAAAAATGGAACAGTAACTCACAAGAGCACAGGCTCGCGTGTGAGGTAATTAAAAATACGTCAATTCGGAAAAAAAAACATTTGTACTACAATATGGATCTGATCTTACTTTTGTTTTTCCTCCACGCAATCAGCTATTGTTTACCACAATTCAAAAATTCGAGAAACAATGAAACTGTGTTTTTTTATATTCTTTCCTTTCCTGGGCAGCACAGCCCAGCACAGCAAAAGTCTTACATGCAAACATCATTGATTCAAGAATGGAAACTGATAATGGGCTTCAACAGCCAAAACAGTATGTTGTTTTTTTAAATATTTAATGTTGGTAAAAGTAACCTGGACAGTAGCACTTGCCGGACAGATAACAATATGAGTTGCTTACTTTCATGCTTGAAACTTCCTCAGTTTCATCGGTATTTCAAATCTTGTCACTCGCCCCTTCCAAGAGTGCACGCACATTGGAACACTTGAGGTATGTGCCTCCCCCCCCCCCCCCCGGTCATCTTTTTGGATGCCCTTTTATAAGATTCTTTTTCGACTATAAAGCTTACCCACACGAAAGTTTTTTTTTTTCCCATTTACGCTGGCTACTGTAGTTCAATTTGATATTGTTGCTAGACATTGAATTTGAGCCAGAGATTAAACCCTTTGTAGCAAAAAAAAAATCCTGTTTAAAATGAGGAACAATTCTGATGTTGATTGCTGGAGCCCATTACCTAATCTATTTATGTAATGTAGTTTATTTGTAGACTTTCTGACATATTTAGACTGGTTTGGTTTCACACTGAAAATTTCCTGTTTCATCAGCATTTCAAATATTGGCACTTGCTCCTTCCAACCACTAACCACATTATGAGCTCAGCTAAAAGACTTAACACCACATAAACCCTGACTGATGTGGTTGAAATTATCAATGGTAACAGTCAGAGCAACATAAAACTGTACTTAGGTGTTCTATACAGTTATTAGAATATGAACTAATATTTCTTCAATATCAACAGTCAACACTCAAATTTCAAAGCTGACAATGAAACAATCAATCGTAGTCTTTTTTTTTAACATGCTTATGTACAAACATTTACGTGTGCATACATACCTTGGACAAGGAACGTGTTGCATTAACCATTAGCGAGCGGGTACGTTGTGGAAATCCCATTCGTTTTCCACGTACTGACGACCACACACTGCCAAATAAAGAATGGTTCCTCTGAAAAAAAAACCGGTTTTAATTAAAAATTTCATTTTTTATACAGTGCGAAAACATGAATTTTTTTGTAACCACATTTTTGAACAAAGCAAACTTCACTCTAAAATACAGTGTAACACATTATTTTAGGAACGCTACTGTGGTTTTGAACCTTAAACCATTCTGCAGTCATGTATACATTTATGCAGTTGTTTCTTAGCCAGTAGTACACGGGGAACATAACCCTCTTGTCAACCTAATACATAAATTGAATCTAAATTACTTTTAACATGGTCGTCTGATTGACATGAATGCTTACCCTGTGCATAGGTTCAATATCGGTAGTGTCGCCAAAATTATCCTCGTCCAAATTTCCTGAAATTGCGCGACGGATGTCGGGTCCTGCTTCATGCAGTGTCCGCAGACCAGCCTATTACACCAGTTGTATACATTAGTTTACAAAATTTCAAGAACATTTATTCACTTGTCCATAAGTTTTGCTAATGTCCACAGTGTCCACAGCACATAGTAAATACTAATGATTATGCTTCCTTACTTGTAAAGCAACTGCATTTTCTTGCTGTTTATCGCCTTGCTGCTTCAAAGTCTCCTCCTTTTTCTTTTTGAATCGACGGAAGTAATCCTGAATAAGGAACGTTGCATAGAACTTTCCTACTGTGACATCGTCATCAGCTGTTGAGAAAACATACATCAATGACCTGTACCACAGCAATTTCTTACTGACTAAAAAGGTATACTTAATGAATAACATACCTCCTGCTGGAGGAATGATCTGGTCCA
Source organism: Lithobius niger (assembly GCA_023313725.1). NCBI lineage: Eukaryota > Metazoa > Arthropoda > Chilopoda > Lithobiomorpha > Lithobiidae > Lithobius > Lithobius niger. Next base: position 28,142 of record JAHWFP010038515.1, read on the forward strand.
ACACTTTAGGACTAGTTCTCTTCCAGATCTTTTTTATGATTGCACGCAATTCTTCATTGCATTCATCGACTATGCCTAATATGAAATAAGAAAAGTGATTTCCAAACCTGAGCATGTTCAGTCCAACACTGAACCACTAAATTTAATATCCTATTGCTGATTATAACCATAGTTTCTGTAATATTACAGCTGTAATTGTTTTCGCAAATGGATTCCTACCAGTGTGCGTTCTATCAGTGACATTGCTGACTTTCCAGGACAACTCAAAATTGGGTGAATGATACGTGGTTCCACCATTCTTTTGGTGCTCATTAAACTGTGCATTTTGCTAGCTCTTTTACTGCTTACAATGGTTTTTTTTTGTTGGATTTTACCATAAAACTCTATATAGATTCTTAAAATTGTTTATATATATGAACGTTGCTTTTTCAAAGACTTTTAATTGGGGAAAATAAATCTTGATAATGAACAAGTTTTCACAATCGTCATGAATTTGAATTCGAAGAACTCCTGTTAGCAAGCTCTAACAGTCCTTGTAGCTGTAAAGATTTAAAGATTGAAAGAAGGCCTTGCCGGGCCTTTGTCTAGTTGACGCACAAAAATTGCCTGAAGAACGTGTTTGAGCAAGGGTTTCGATAGTTCAGAGTAGAACGGCATTGTTTCTTGAATAGTTAAGCTCCATGCTTGTAAGTTTTAGCACTAGCAGGCTAGACGAATGGCTAAACCAGTTCTTAGCATTGTTTAACTTAGAATGTAATGATTAAATCACCACATACACGTCATTACTCAAGCTATGAACGTTGGGGTACGACATGTTGATACGACATGATGGCTGTTAACAAAAAGGGATAACAGTTGCTTCATATTCCTCACAAAGCTCAGCTTAGTTACCTGATGAAGCGCATCTGGTCGGTGACTGAAAAGGAGACTGTGGTAAAGTTCTTTCAGTCACTGCCACCAGGGTAGTGTGAGAGACTATCAGTAGCTATGGGATTTGTTCTGGCCTCTTCTGGATATTATCTTGACCCACTGGAAGTTTCTTGGCTAAAATACCCAGTTTTCCCCCCTCCCTTACCACATTTTAATTCTCCCTATTGTTCCTCGTTTTTCGTGCTTTTCATATCAACGTGATGAGACTCCATACACCAAAACTAAAAAAAAATTTTAATCTTAAGTTCAAACTGTTAGCTGAAGTTTTATTTGTTTGCATTTTCAGTAGTAGCCTACAGTAAACCGTTCCATCAGTTAATAATACTGTTAACTTGCATGCAGTATGGATTAACTGACTGGGAGTTACCTATATCAATTAGAAGGTGAGATTTAATTTTTTTTTTTTATTTACATAGAATTATGAATAGTTTTGACGTTAGACATTTTGAGCCCTCTACCTCTCTCTACAGTCTCACACCATTTGGTTTTCTTAGCTCGCATTATCAAGTCAGTTATTACTGAGCAGAGGCACATTGAAGACAAGCATTGGAGTCCAAATTTCTGACGGGACCCCACTTCTGAAGATTTTATTTTTTGGTTTATTTCTCCTTTAACCCCATTTTCGGTATTTTGTCCTGCCGCTTATTATTTCCAACTGAGACCCATTTTTCCGACTCAAAAGACTCTTGGACCCCTCTCCCCCTACATTTTTTGCACTGTTGCTGAGTATTATTACTTAAAAAGACTGCCTACTCATGATGTGACAGGTTAGGACTAATAAACTTGTTTTATAATTTCTTAACATGAAATATAGTTACAAATAAAACCACAAAGACACCACAAAGACTCCAACTTCTGTGCACAATCAACTGCAGTAGTGAAAAATCCACAGATCATTGCGAATGATGCATCAGCCTTGATTCCGATCTTTACGTATTTCAATTACATTAAACATGATTAAAACACTTAAAAGCAGGCGGTCGTTTAACAAAATTTATAAGCAAGGTATGTGACACAACCACAAATATTTAATAAAAGTATTCACAAGATTGTATTTCAAGGTCCCCTAGTCCATAGGTAACATTTCGCTCCAAAATTGTTTTCTGGGGGTCAGGGAGGCCAAATAGTTAGCATAACTCCCCCATACGCGAGAGGTCACAGTTCAATCCTGACCTCAGCTCATCCCTGTGCATTCAGGAAAAGAAAGGCTCTGGAAATGCACTCATCCTAACGTTGATTGAGACATGTAAAAGAGCTTAGGTATTTCCTAGTAAAATTGTCCTTCGCTGTCCCGAGGTAACTTCAGCAGCTAAAATGAACGCTACTTCAACTAATTTCTTTCCTTTTTTCAAGATAATTTCCAGTACCTAAATACACAAACCTACTTACTCGCAATTAGGTAAACATCACTCCTTCAATCCAATTGACTTTATGAAGAGTATTTGATCCATAATCAAACATACATAATCAAACATACCTGAAATACGATTTTCCGACTACTTATTTATTCGAACTCGGTTGTTTATGAAAAAATGTTTGTAGAGAAACCTACGTGCTAAATTAGACTCCTTGAAAGGAGTTCCTGAGATTCTGTGTTTTTACCACTGTTGGAAGACATTCACGTCTGGGAGAACCACATCATTAATCTTCTGCGAAATATTTATGATTGTGTCATGCTCCTTAAAAATTTACGTATTTTACCATTTATCACTAATTACGTTAACTATGTTGAAATAAAAAAAGCAAGCGTAAAATGATTGTTGCAGGTGCAGTTACCACAGAGACCAGGATGTGTAAGCTTGTGGAAGTGCACCACTGATAAGTGTACCAAAGCTGGTGTGCACCTCGGTGCTTTGTGCTGTTTATACCCATGTGTACGTGTGTGTGTGGGTTAGCTTAAACTAAAAGTGGGCTAGGGTAAACTGACGATAAGAAGGGTGCTATTTCCCGATGCAGAGCCATTTGCAAAAATCCAATAAGATACGTACCACGTCGTCGTAATGGCTTTTCATAAATGAGTTGGGAGGATGCTCGGTTTCTAATTGCTTGTTCTAAAGCAAATAATTTCTTTTTTGAAGCAGTGATTTTTTTAAAATTTTAAATCTAGCGCTGGAAAAAAAACTTGCCTTTATCTTGTGTTGAACATTGCAGAGTCATGGTGTAAGTTGAATAAAACAGCTTAACAATGTAGACAAAAATGTAAGGTAAGAAGCCTATGCATAGCACTTATTTGCTGTGTTAAAAGACAGTATTGAAACTCACACACAGCCGCAATGAAGGGCAAATGTGGGGTGGATGATTATAGGATTTGTACTCGCCTGTAACCCTAAATTGCACTCTTTCTAAGATTTGTCAAGAAAACTTCAAGCCCACTAACTAACAGAGCTTTAAAACAAGAGACAAATTTGTTATGTGAGTGATCTGATAATTACTGGGAATCTGATCACTGCTGTCTCAAGCTTAAGTGACAAATTCGTCTGCAGGTCCATACAACTAGCCCTTTTGTATGACAACTTGTGCACTGGCTGTGCACGATGTGTTACTTTTTTTTTTACACATATGTATGTGTTTCAACATAAATTGCACACTAATGCGACACGGAAGACAAATGTGATTTTTGTTTCTGTTATGGGAATTTCCAGGAGTATTCCAAAACTTATGGCATTTTAAAAATTGTTCAACAACTTTTTCCTGGACATTTCAAGCGCCCCTTCAAACCCTATGGTTAAATGTAGATAGGCAACTGCATGAACAGATGATATCGACTGCATGATCTTGAACAGATTATAAACTGCTGAAAAATAGCCAATTTAAAAATTTAAGTGGGACTTTTGAACTTTTGTAGGAACTGTACGCATCAATGAGAGCAGGCATCCCGCAGGTAAAATGGTGCCACTCGCTGATTTACAGAACGGTTTTTGGCAAAATGCAACAAAACCTGAAGAGGTGTTAGGTAATGCTTGTAAACACCAAATTAATTAAACTTTATGAAACGGCACACCAGATTTTAACTGCCTACGTCACACAAGGAGATCCAAGCCACAAATGCTGGACAACTAAGTCAGGATACGATGGAGCTTAAAAGTCTTTAGAGATGATAAAGAAAACATATGAATTCAAACACATGGCACTCACATGTTTCTCTGAAGAAGGCTAATTTGGTGACTCAGTGCATCATTTTCTGATGATTCAAAAATATGGTTGATAACTGAACCGGCACAACATAAGCCTGTCTAGCACTGAGTTTGCCTCCTAGCTTACAGCCCCGTTGCATTCACCCATCATCCCGCTTGCTGCCAGCTTCAGCATCCAACCCAATATGTAGTTGGGGCACCCTAACTATGCACTTGTGAATGGAAGATAGGGGTTACTGATAAGCTCTCGTAACAATAGGATTAAATGGGGGAGGGAGACAAGGGTAAGGTGAATTCAAGTTGGGTGGTGAAGGAGGAAGTAATTAAAAGAAATAAAACGTAAAAATAACTAGAAAATGAAATGTTGAAGTTAATAACTAGAAAATGTTAATTTTTTGTAAATTTGACTGCAAATTTGATTTCTGCATGTGTGAAAACATACAAAGTGACATAAAGGTTTAAAATTTATGACCATATTTAACCATATTACGAAATCACAATACATGTTTTATACGTAAAAAAGAATTACGGGTTATTTTCATAATACGGTTACGTATGGTCGTAAATTTAAATCTCTATGTGAATTTATATGTGTTCGCGTATTCAGAAATCAAATTTGTAGCGAAATTTACAAAAAATAAACAATTTCATGGTATCACCTGCAACTTTTCATTTGCCAGTCATTTTTACTTCTTATTTCTTTTAATTACTTTTTCCTTCTCCACCCTACTCGACTTCACCTCACCCTTCTTCTCCCTCCCCTATTTAATCCTATTATTATGAAACCTTATTAGTAGCCCCATCTTCTCCTCACAAGTCCATAGCTAGGGTGCCCCTACTATAACAGTCTCACATCATCTTCCAGTGCCAGAAGCTACCCAAACCACAGGACTACAGTATTCAGTCACATCAGTTGTCTGAAGCAAAGTTGTGTTCTTCCATAGTTTTTTTCCCCATTGAATTAATTCATTGTTCTGCCTCCTTTTAGTGTCACAT
>JAHWFP010038515.1:36608-83739 GCA_023313725.1 Lithobius niger
AGAGCGGAAGAGGAGGGGCGAGCAAAATTAATGGATCAGTCTACTAATGAATTAAATATTGCATACGCGATTTACTTTTTTAAGAAAAAATTACTTCAATAAAACACGATTATGTGTCTGTACTGGGTCGGCACCAAATCTCGGTGGAAATGTCCCATTAACGTTGTCCCCATGGGAGGGTATGTCAAGGGAGGGAAGACCAAACACCGAGGCTAAAGAAATATTCCAAACGCGACTGACTTTCTTAAGAAGCCCGGGACAGGCTATGACCGGAAGACATAGATTAACTTGCAGTAGGAGGCCCCGGGGGGGGGGGGGGGGGGATGGGGCAGAAAAGGAGGGAAGAGGTGGGGTGTGTAAAATTAAAGGGTTAGTCTACTAATGAATGAAATATTGCATTCACACTTTACTTTATAAGAAAACCAAACACCGGGGAAGGCTTAGACCGAAGACACCATGCACCATGCCCGGGTCCTGCTAGTACACTATATTAAGCAACTTTCTAACACATCTTCCATTTAAAAAATATTTACGATTTGGCTATACAATGCAACCTAAAACGGAAAATGGCAGCTGTTTTTGAGTTTTTTGACTGTATAGTCGAATCTATGCATTTTTTGAAAGGAAGATGTGTTACAAAGTTGCGTAATATACTATATTAAGAAACTTTCTAACACATCTTACTTTTAAAAAATGCATAGATTCTGCTAGACGGCCAAAAAACACAAAAAAGGTAGCCATTTTCCATATTTGATTGCGTTGTATAGCCGAATCTATGCATTTTTAAAAAGGAAGATGTGTTAGAAAGTTGCTTAATACAGTATATTAAGCAACTTTATATCACATCTTCCTTTCAAAAAATAAATCGATTTGGCTATACGGTAAAAAAAACGCAAAAACAGCCGCCATTTTCCAAGATGACGGCAGGAGCTCAAGTCGGAAAGGTGCGGAATTTTAAGGGAAAGTTTACAATGGTATTCGGAACATATCTACCAAGTTTCATCTCGTTCTGAATCGTCGAAATTTTAGCTAATTCTACTGGACTAGTGGCTTTTGAAATTAAAATTCTTAGTAGAGTAGAAAATGAAAATTTTACTCTTACTTGTTTGAAAAGTAACAATTAGTGATTTTTCTGCAGTTTCAACCTGGGAAAAGTTTGAAGAAGATTTAACAAGTATGGATGTTTTAACCAATGCCAATATCTTATTTGAGGAAGCAAAAGATTACCACAAATTGTGTTATTAATAGCCCTGAGAAAGCTACGGCACACCCCCTAAAATGCTTTAAGGTCAGAAATAGTGAAATTACCTAGTTACAGAAGCTCCCCCCCCACCCCGATCGTAATTTTCTACTAGAAATTTACTAAAAGCTTCGTAGATTCAAGGAAATTAACGTTTCATCCCCTTAAAAGGTTTTTTTTTTCCACCAAAATTAACTTAAAAGCAAACATAAAGCAAACTAAATAAACTAAATTCCTGAACAAATGAGAGTAAAAGTATTGCGTTTATGCCTCCCCGGGACAGAAGTAAGATTCGAATTCGAATTCAGTTTGTACAATGTTGAATCATTACTTGTCAATTCTGAAATAATAGAACAGTAGACGAAAATGCTAAAGAATGAGACATTATACTAAAAAAAAAGAAGAAAACAATTTTGATAACAAGCTAACCAGTTTCCATTAAACCCTTCGCTACCAACATATACATGGTAAGGAAGTGCAAACTCGAAAACCAAGCTTTGTAAGGATTGGGAACCCGAGCAAAGAGCCTAAAGTCCAGTGATCAAGGCCTTGGGCTGTAAACCAAGAGAACATGTGACCAAAACTCACAACTGACGTAATTACTTTGTACTTTACTGCACAACCTTACCCAACATGCCCTTTTTTAAAGTATGCCATTTTTAAAGTAGGTACGGTTGTGGAGTAAAGTACAATGTACTTAGGTCAGTTTTGAATTCTGATCACATATTCTCTTGGTTCACAGCCCAAGGCCTTGATCACTGAACTTTGCTTTGGGCTTTTTGCTCGGGTTCCCGTGGAATCCTCACAAAGCATGGATTTCAAGTTTGGATTTCCTTACCATGTATGTGCTGGTAGGGAAGGGTGTAATGGAAACTGTCAGCTTTGAATATCGAAAAACCGGTCGACTCAGCTTTTCTACTTTGGTTCAAATTCATGACTTATACTCACAGTTCGATCACGCAAAACCAAAAGTCAAAGATTTTCAAAACCTCGAAAATTCGCAAGTTTCGAGGTGAAAACCTTTGAAAATCTTTGACTTTTGGTTTTGCGTGATCGAACTGTGAGTATAAGTCACTGTCAGCTTGTTATCAAAATGTTTTCTTCTTTTTTTTTTAGTATATTGTCTCATTCTTTAGTATTTTCGTCTACTGTTCCATTATTTCAGAATTGACCATAATGATTCAGCATTGTACAAACTGAATTATAATTTGAATCTTACTTCTGTCCCGGTGGTGGGGGTTGGGATAGCTCTAACTCCGTCATGGAAAATTCAGCGTCTATGCGGTAATTAGTTTTAAAAGGGCATAGCTCGGATTCAAAGTGTTACAATCCTTTACCTTGTGATTTATTGTTCATTTTATCGTGACTTAAAAACATGTCTAAAGTCGTGTGTCAATGTTTTCCAATAAGATTGAAAATTCCACTCTATCCATTGCAAGTATTTTTAAGCAATATAAGTCCTTGATTGAGAATATCATGTGAACACAAAGGGAGTAACTAACAAGACTCCCCCCCCCCTTATGGTATTTCTTTTACGTATTTACCGTTTTCGTTCAGAACATTCCCCTTTCCAAACATTACATATCAGCCATTACTTGCTGTCACGTCTACTACATGGGTTATGTCCCCATAATTACGTTTCCATTATCTATGAGTAAGCCTGAAATTAATTAAATCCTACAAATGTCTTCTGCAGCTGTTCAGAATATCTATAACGCAACTGAAATATATGCTTTAGTATTTCTAATATTTTCCATATAAAAGTAACTATGCATTAAAAAAAAAATCGTAGTCTATATTAGGCTAGCTACGTTTCTCTGTACCTTGGGTAAAGCTTCCTGAACTACAGAACATACACCTACCATACCCAAGCAAGTTAAAGTTAAGTTATCAAAACTGACTGCTTTTATGAAAAACCTGTCTGCATATATTAAAAAAAACCCGTTTTAGTACCCCTTTTTACCTTCAGCATGGTTTTCACACAGTCTATGTCGAAGTTTTCCTACACACAGACGTTTCAGTAAAAGTCACAGCTTCTATACTCCTATTTGCAGTGCGTGTATATTCAGATTTTAGCCATGAACTCATACCTTTCCACAGCCATCTTCCGTCATATACCCTACCGCAAATTAGCCTATTAATCTGGCGAGGAGTGGTGTAACTACAAAACCCCAGTCCAGTGGCCGTAGGGGAAGCGAAATATCTGGATGGAGGGGCTTATGAGTGGGGGGGATTACGTTCTGAAGCAACAATTTTGAAAAACTATCAAACAATAAACATGAATGGTGTAGTGGTATCATTTATCACATTAGTATTAATAATTCGAGAACACTGCACTTAAACAGCCAACGAATGTAAACTGAGCTTGACCTAACAGATAAGAATTATACGTTTGTGCTTTGCTAACATTTATTAGCAACATACAGGTCAGTTTACATGAGAGACAGGGAACGGTCGTGCAAGCAGCTGTGCTAAAGATACCTCAGTTTTACTTGCAGTATTACAACTCACCAGGAACGAGCATAAAATGTAAAATGAGATGAAGTAGGGCATGGCAAAATCATTGCCGCATGATAATTCATGACTGTCAGATAGCACATCACATTTGGCTTCAGGCCGATTGGAACATGATAACATGATTTCTTGCCAGGCTTCACCAGTGGCAGACCTAAATAGAAATATACAGTCTTAATCATGCTGAAAGAATCTCCAAGTGGCCAATCAGTACGACTATCGACAGTCGGCATGACATCTGGTTAGTAAAGTAAAATAAACTTAGAAAAAAACCTGTCGCAATACATACCTGAACAATACCAAAACAGCCTGCGGGAAGGTTTGAAAATTATTGTTGCGATGGATGTAAGTATCACTATTAAGAGCAATTTTCCCAAACATCTAAAAAGAGAGAATTAATACTTTGTAAAACAGCACAGAATAAACAAATACATATACACATTTTTACTGATACGTGGTTGGCCAAATGTTGTAAGACAGCTGGATACATTATGGTAGGACAGTACATATGTACACCAAGTTTAGAATGATAAAACAGCAATGGCAACTTATTGCTGGGAAATACACTTTCTATTTTTACTGAATCCTGAACGTAATTTAGCCTTTTACGTACGGTATGGAATATGGGTTTTTCTTAGGTTTAGATTTAATATACAATGTGATCCATAACGTTACTAAAGTTTAATTTAGGTAACACATGACTTTTTACGTATTGCGGTTGCTTCTGCCGCCAAACTTGATTGTTGGAATATTAGCGGCGATTAATGGAACTATTCGTTTCATTTTTTATGCTCTGGAGGAGAGGCGATGGCAGACTGTTTGGCCTTGGCCGGATTAACTGATCAGTCCAACAATCGTTCTCTCCCTATGGTAACCACAGAATATTCGACTCACGAGCACGAGCAATGAGTCTGGCACGTCATTATTTACTAGAATTTGTTAAATGAAGTTCTGTCGAGCTTGCGTTACGCAGTGATAACTAGAAGGGACAGTCGATTCGATTGCACAAATTAGATGTAACTGACAGTTTCATCTAATGAAATACCGTGTGCACGTTCAATCCATGTTAAGGAGGAGTTATTGGCCTGTCGCTGTCGTTTACTGGCTTGCCGTTGATAATTGTCGTTAGGTAAGTATGAAGGTATATTCTCTGTAGTAATACCACAAGAGCGCAGTTTTTCATCGCAAAAAATGTTCTTAATCACATGTTGTATTCTGAAGCTGAAAAAACTGAGCGCTTGCTTGCACGAGGTATTTTATCAACTTCAGAATGTAACAAGTGAATTAAGAAAATTCATCGATACTTAACTGCGCTCAAGTGGTATTTGAATCAAGAATATACAGTCTCCTTTAAAAATCGACTTTAAAATAAAGTAGGAAGAACATTAGTTCCGTTAGGATGCTTCAACCAATGTAAATACATGTTTTATTTTTAATGAAAATATTGTTTCTAAGATTTAAAATGGTAGATCAGATCTAATATTAAAGTTTATATGACCATTATTAATAATTTATTTTTTAACTATTTACATTTATTTCTTGTACTGCATTCAATATTTTACGTACTGGGTTGCTTCTGCTGCCACAGTTTATTGTTAGAATGTTAGCGACAATTAAGACAACTATTTGCATCTTTTTTACATTTTGTACAACCTATTATTACACATTCAACATGTCGTTTGAATACTTGTTCAAATTTTAGTTACATTTACATGATTGTAACTCATTAAATGGCTTTTTCAGGTCTACTCATTTGGCCGTGGTCTGTCTGGCTGATCGTTCTGTCAGCACTGTAACCAAAGAACAATCAAGTGTTGCTGGAAGCCACATCATGCTTTACGCAAAGTGCAATGATTCTGATGCATCGTATTTGTTTAGAAATTTGCTAGGCTTACTAAATGGAATTCTGTCGTGCTTGCGTTACGTTGGCGGAGACCAGGAAGACAGTTGATGCGAATGTGAAAACAACCTTTGGCGAGCCAAAGGTAATAATTTTATTGAATAAATTACCTCACGCATTTTTATTGTTCTTAAATATGCGTGATTGGCTGATGGCTACCGTTTAGTTGCTCCGGGGTTAACTGCTTAAAAAAATTATGAAGGTAGATTCACAGCTAAATTTGTTGCGAGATAGGCTTCATTAAATTTAGCTAAGGATGTGTACAAATCAAATGCAGCTGATACCAATTCAAACATCAGACTGCAGTGTGCAGGAGAGTTTTTAGGCATAGGTGCAGTTGGTGAGCACTTAGAGCCCAAAACTTTTAGCAGGCCCTCCTAGTAAAAAGTTGTTCCATTTTATTTGGAAGGGGGGGGGGGGGGATTTTTGATAGGTAGCACTTGATAGGATTTTTGATGTCACTTTCAGATCTTCCAAGCATTCCTTTCTTGCCTCTTTAAGTTTAATAATTACTTTAAAAACAGTTTCTGCAAGTTTCTCCTTATTGTGCAGATTACGGGACATTATAGCAATAACAACCATTATAATCAATTTCAATTTCCGCAAACTTTGTCCTGTGAGTGGGTCAAGCAGAAAGAACACTGGCAACAGGTTTCTAATTGAGTGTTTTTCAACTTTAAACATTTTTGTTGCGAATTATTTTTGTGCAAGTTCAACAATCGCAAGCAATTCTTGATGTTTTTACGAGATAGGTTGTGTGGAAACAAGATAAAGTTGAGACGAGACAAGAGTATGATTTGCTGACCCCGATATAAGAGTAAAAGATGTCAAGAAGACACTGGGTATGACGTCTCGTCTCGTTTCGGCAGAATACCTTTTCTTCATTTCCTATTGCTGTCATTGCCGTATTCAGTTTATTGCATGATTTCCTTTCCAGAGGAATCCAAAAACCCTATGGCACCTACGAGCCTTTACATGTATTAATGAGTCACTGGCAGTTCACTCTCAGGAGCCACACAATTGAGGGGAACACAACCTATTCCATCTAGTGGGGCTGGGGGAGCGCTGTGAGATCCCCTAGCGGTGTCCGAGGCTCACACATTTTTAGCAATTTTAACGAGTTTGAGGCAGCTGGAAGACCCAAATTGATACTTTTTAATATTGCAGTAATGGCGCCACAAGCCAAAATCGATTTATTTTTAGGAAATTGAGATGAGGTGGGTCCCAATGGCATGACACCCCTGTTCAGGAGTGTTATCAAAATGCATCTAAACATTATTCAATGTTGCTCTGATTGCTGAAAGAGAACCAAGAGTTAAAAAGGGTTTAAAGCAGCTACGTACCTGCATGCCAATTACAGCGTATATGAAGAAAAGCATGACAATCAGCAGGGCTACATAGGGCAATGCCTGTTGAGGAAAAAAAAAGAGCTTACTTAAACAGTATCCATATGCCTTAGTGAGTTATTATTTGTACCAAATTGTACTGTTTAACGTGCTACGCATAATTACAGACAAGGCCGGGTTAAGGGGGTTGGTTTGGGTGCTGAAGCACCGGACCACAGGGCCAAAAAGGGCCTCAAGCATGCCTTACAGTCACAAGAAAAATAAAATAAGGTACTATTGTTAATAAAAAAATTTACTTGTTAAGTGAAAAGTTGGTAAAATCAATGCCTTATGCCCCTTTTTGCTGAACTGGGGAAGGGGGAGCACAATAAATCTTAAGCTCCAGGGCTATACGAGGCTTAATCCAGCCACGATTACAGAAGACTTGAATAAATGGAATTAGCAGTAACAAATAGTAGTAAATGAGGAAACAACATGTTAACAATCACTGTTCAATTCCAGGACTCATGATAATAGGTAAACTCATGTGCGTCTTGTGCAGAAATTTCTTCGTCACTTTTTAAGTTCACTTTGTAATGCTTGGCAGTTAACAATGTTATCTCCATTACGTTTCGCTATTACTTTAATGAAACTTGATTTCTTCTTCAGTTTTCAAACGTAATGTCATTCAAAGAAAACAAACCCCGTTTTTCAGCAATAATAAAGAAAAAATATTTTTGTGACCTGGGTTTAGGCACATTCCTTGAATCAGTCTATGCTGACTTGTTGATGCAGAGTGCACAGTGTCTGCAGAGTGCTAACCACAGATCAACATGGAAAGCTGATTAGACAAAATGACGAAATTCTTACCTGGAATGACTTAATGAAAGTCCATAGCAGAGTCCGTATCCCTTCGCCTCGACTTAGCAACTTGACCAAACGCATGACGCGAAACAGACGAAAAAAGTTGATACTGATGATAGTACTCCCGGGCTGTGGCAAAACGGAATTACGTTAATTACTATATACAGGCTGGTCTAAGCATATTTTTTTTGTAGCAATCGACTACTTATCTAACACACTAAACTAAAAACCTAGCTACAAATCAACTGCATGAATGCCAGAATCAAATGCTATTAAAACTACATGAACATACATAATAAAAGTAAAAAAAATTATTTAAAAAAATGTCTATATGAGCATGACAGTAGATTACAAGGAGAGGAATTCCTGTTCTTGTTGGGATCGTCTGCTTCCTGCAAGTTTCTCCTTATTGGGCAGATTACGGGACATTATAGCAATAACAACCATTATAATCATTTTCAATTTCCGCAAACTTTGTCCTGTGAGTGGGTCAAGCAGAAAGAACACTGGCAAACATGATTTGCAGTAACGGAACATCTTTGCAATTGTTTGTTAACAATGCGACAAGCCTTTGCATAAAGGCTGTTAAACATGTTAAAGGGTACATAATTTTTAAATGCATGTTTACCAGAGCTTGTTAGTTACAGTAACCTATGACTAAAAACCAATTCACAGGGCAGGAGTTTATATAGCGGTGATCAGATTTTTTAAAGGTCTATTTCAAAAGAGAACCTTTTACCGTCCATTCCAAACCTTTAAAAAGAAAAAAAAAAGGTTTCCTAAAAGCATTTAAAAAAGTTACCGCCAGTAAATTGCATTGGAACTACAAACAGAATATCTGTTTTCACTAAATGTTCTCCATCGCTATATAAACTTTTGCCGTAAGCTTTGAAGTGAACGCAGATCTAGTCAAAGCAAATGTGTTAATAATTACAACAACTATGTTACGCCAGTCGAGGTAGCCTATGGTTGTCAGCACATGCACATGAGTCTGTCCGTTCGCTTTTCGCTACTGGAGAGGAAAATGAGAAAAAAAAAACATCAAAAAAATAATAAAAAAAAGTAACAAAAATGCGAGCTGTCGCTGCTGTCGATTAACGACATCTAGAGGAGATGAGAGGTCAGTGATAGACGTGCATTGACACTTTTAGTACCTTGGCAGGCACATTGGCGGCGCCATCGGGACTGGGCTCGGGTGAGGCTGAAACTGCTTTCTGCAGAATTGAAAAATGGCAACAACATTTGTTACGCTCAGCTGTAAACGCTGAAAACCTTTGCGCACAGTCAAATTGGTATTCAACACAATGCATTCTTTTCACTTACACACTTACAAATTTCAACAGATTCCATGTCTCTATTGAGGCCTAAGGAAATGCTCATTTTTCACAAGAATTCTCACTCATTTTGCTAAAATTGTTTTCAGTACAGGTTTTCGCTAGAATTTTTGAAACACAGGATACTGTATTTTTACTGCATTTCTTTAAAGATGAAATTTAAATTGTGTACTTTGATAAAATGATACCTCACATTAATTGTTTACAAGCATGTTTTAACTCGGAAGATAGCAGATCGGAACAAAATTAACAACAGTACATGTGAAGAAAATAGCTATTCAGATGCCGTTCTGGATAACATGCTGCACTCTTGTTGAAATGTGTATGTCATTCAAAGAAATCAAATATGGTACAGTATTTCATTAAACCAGTCAGTTTTTCAATACATTTTTAAGCTTGCAAAATGCAGATGCAAATACTGCCAGAAAAAAAGTGTGATCCCCTGTTTTAAACATGATGTTTCCGTTAATTACATAAAACCTATATTTTCACTCATACCTTCAGCTACTCTTGAAAAATCATAACTTCTCATTGCGCTACAGAGTGCCACAAGGGCACTATGGAGTGCAAAAAAGGCTTCGATTTCCTTAACCACTATTTGGAGTTGCAATCTGAGAACTTATTGAAATAAAGTGAAAATCTGAACAGGCTTCGTATTGTTCCATTTGACTAAAAAAATAACTTGAATTTCCAAGTGAGTGGATTTTATTTCATTACTTATTTGTTGAAGATGTGGTAAGTGAATGTAAGAATTAAGGGATAAAACGGAATTCACGTTTTACTTTACAGTGTTACAGTTGGGTTACTCACAAATCAAAGCATTAGCTATACATATTTTGCTTTTGTTCTGATGGGCTTACTAGCAATGCACAAATATGCCACAACATTCACACACTTGCACACATTTTACTGCAATTTCACATCTCAAGCAAACATGCTATATTCTGTGGGCATCTACTGCTGTACTGAATTTCTGCGTAATTTTTATAGGTAAAATAATGTTAGGGTTAGCTTCTCAAGACTTCAATGCACTATAACAAATTAACAGAGCCTTACCGTAAGTAAGTAAAGGCAGCATCAAGAATTTCTCTAGCTTCATAGTATTTTCTCTACACTTGCTTTGTATTTGGTAAGGTACCATTAAAGGTTAATTTTACTTGCATTGCAGATAGTTACTTTGTCAGAAGTTGGCTTATCGTCCAGCAAAATAGGTTATGGTATTACACAGATCGAGTTAGTTACATAACCTAAAATTATTTAGCAGCAAGTAGCAATACAGTTTATATTGTGTACAACACATCAATAATTAACAAGTTAGTATAAGAAAAAATAGTTCTTTTCCCTACATCTGTTTTTGTTTTGAGTTTTAATTTTTCTAACGTTTAGAGCTTAAATTTGCCAACCAACCACGCTCAAAGAATTTAAAGTTAAAACACACTCAAAAACAACTCCAAGTGTGTTAAAAACATTTTGTAGCTTATGGAATATTTTTAATGTTAACCGACTCACACAAAGTAAGCCAATGTACAAAAAAATCAGATTGTTACAGTGTCCTGTTGGATGTTCGAGTTTCACATTAATTTCAAATTTGCCAATGTAAAAAAAAAATATATAATATATATATATATAAATATTCCTGCACAGTCGGAAAAATGCTGTTCAATTCCTAAACAGAAAAAAAGTTGTTACTTTTAGAACTGATTTGGCTCATCTCCGCCATTATTGTGTTGGCACCAAAGATACGCCAACATGAGCCTTTGATCCTAGAGCCTGTCGTAACAACATGAAAAGAAAACATTAGGAAAAAGTACGAAATTAAAAAAAAAAACAGGGAAAAAAAAGTAAGTAAATCAAGGCTGCATTCCTTTCTCAGACACTGCGTATTAAAAAAAGCTTCACGCAATAACCTTTATAATTTTCTTAACACCACAACTGGTTGGGTATTGATGGTTTTGTTCAATTATTGATTCATTCCATTTCTCTGTAACTTTATCGATAATTAATTTCAGTAACTTTCATTGGGTGTTTCACTTTGTCAAAATGAAAAGGGCATTTGTCAACTTTCTTCAGGTGACAGCAGTCAAATGCAAAGTTATTAACAATTGTACGAATTGGACAAGTATACAACACATATGACATAACAAACATGAGACAGTGTGACAAAACTTGCATAATTCACTTTCCCACCCACGTGCATTGTGTTTTATTGGTATAATGTACGGTATTTTTAATTTGATCTTGTCACACAACTTTGTGAGACTATATTTGACCTTTGTCAGTGAAGGCAAGTTGGTATGCATTGGATGGTTTTGCCTCAGTGTAACTTGAATGTTGGGGAAATTTTGACAGCCTCTTTAAACTTCAAATTCAACACTTATGGGTGGCTGAAGTATAATGTGTAACCTTGTAGTTTAAGCCGATACAGAGCTGTTCAACGCATGCAAGTTGGTCGATTCATGCATCCATTTAATATTTGGGTCACGTTTGGGTCAAATTTATTATCCTACTTTTACATTAACTGCGATTCGACGATTAATTCAGGGAATGGGGTACGTTTTAACAGACATTATAAAGGTTACTGCCAATACACCTTAAAAATACAATTCTAGCCTAACTAATGCTCCTTAACTAAACGAAAGCAGAGTAGAAGAATTTCACTTTAAAATCTTGAGGACGGTGTTTCTCCTTTGCTGTCAATCAACCATTTTCTTTTAAAACAAGGAGCAAAGGAGTTAAAGTAGGTTGGAAGAATCGCCTTTAAACTCTAGGGAGTGAGCTAGGAAAAAGGTGTTCATGGCTGTACCAAGTAAGAACGTAAGTTTCCAACACAATAACATATAAAATTTACAAAGATAAACGACAACAAACATATTATAAAGAAACCCATGCAATGAACTGATACGACAGTTACATTTGTGTGCAGTAAATCAACTAAGAGGAAAATTTTTCACAGATATTATGAAAAGTAAATAAATGTACACATTATGCATGCAATCGTGCATTCATCGGTTCCATGTTATTTTTTTAAGAAACAAAGTTTAAAAAGTGCAGTGCAAGTATTCAAATTATTACAAAAAAATTACATGTACATAAAAAAAAAAAGTAATTATAAAGTTCGTTCTCGTAGAACGACCAACCTTCGTTCTCTGTCAATTGGTGCGAATTGAAAATAAGAACAAAATATGCAATGTTAGTTTAAAATGAGTGAGTGGTTAAGTAACTTAACGTATGATAAGAAATTGTATGAATTAAATGTGCGGAACTACTCACTGCTGCAGGCATAAAGTAATAAATAAATAAAGATGTGGTAAATATTTGTCTTGAGTACAACCGAATTAACTATTCAACATCCATGTAAGATGTATGTGGTTGTAACACTTTTTCACTTAGTTAAGTAATGCATGAGAATTCCTGCATGGAATTTGGCATAAATATAGCCAAGAACTAGAATGGCTTTATTTATTTTTTATTTTTTGGAATTTGAGTTTTAGTTTTGATTTGAACATTGCTACACCATGACAAAATGACGTGTGATACCATTTACTTCACAGGAAAACATTTTCATTTTAAACTGCACAAATTAAAAAAAAAAACAATTAAATCTTGTCACAAAATTAAATTTAAGTAAACTACTGTACAAGTGATAACTGTGTCGGAAAAATTAGGTTAATTTTTAATTGACGACAACATAACACTCGCACAACAACAGTTATACATTAGGGGTAACATTAATGATTACACAGTAATGGGATGATGTTTATGGATTCCATCCAGGGTGAGTAATTAAGGCACTGACGCTTAAGCACTTTTTGTTTTGAAAATGAGTAATTTTATTTTATATATTGGGGAAGGGAATAAGTACTTCTTAACTAGCAATTAAGATGCTCCAGGAATGAAATTAGTACTTTTTATGAGTGTGTACTAAGTCCTCTAGTAAAGTATGGCTAATTTAGTAGATATTTTCCCCTGAAGTGTCAATCCCTGCCATCCTAATCATTAAAATTTACATTAAAATTATAATAGCTAAGAATGGTTTTGAAATGGACCAATAAACCAAACTATCCATGGTCAAATAAAACAGTGACTAAGAAATGATCCCTGCCGACCAAACAGCTTATGATAGAAATGTTACAAATAAATGGAATTCATTGTAAATGGCTTTGTAAACTGCATTTCCAGTTTTTTTTAATGAACCTAATTTTTGTACATATTGTTTTTTCCTCTTAGAAGAACGTTTAATGAATGCTTTAAGAGTTATGTCCTGAATTTATATGCTAACTGTGTAGAAACATGGTTTGTGTGGTGAAAAATATTTCGTGGTTCTGTACATTAGGACACAGTAGAATGTATGTTATATAATGAAATATAAACGCACATTATCTTATCAGACCTAAATGAAAAAAAACTTTATTGGAAAGTCTAAGAAAATGTAAATGTTACACTGAGCTGTTAAAAAAAAAGGGCGTATCGATTCTATGAAGCACAGAAGTTTAAAAAAATTGTTTTTTAGAGTGACAAGTCATGACCGCAACAATTAATATTTTGGACACGACACGATAAAGCAGCTCGAAGGCTTTGATAGCTGTAGCTAACTGTAAATGAAAACGTACTGAAGAAAAAAAATGTAACAGTTTTGTTTTGTGTTTGATGTCGAGTGTTTAACTCAGTACAAACATGTAATGTTTTTCAATAAAACGATGTGGCATCAGGAAGAAACACTAAGCAGAAACGTGTTATCTGTATGCTAGTTATCTAAATTCATTATCGTGCTGAAAAAGGTATCCTTTATGGAGCTTCTGGAAAATGTAAAGCCTAGTGTAAAGTAAACCAAAAATTGAAGGTCATAAACTGAAAAAAACTGAACACAGTGTCCTAATTATGTAAAAAATTGATGAGACTCGGCCAAAGCGCATAAATCAAGGTGAGTAAATGTGCAATTTTTAACTAAAAAAAAAGTACGTAACATTTATATGATTTAATTATGTTTACTGGTGAAAATATGTGCGAAATAAAACCTCAGTACAGTAGGCCTTAATGCAGCAGACATAGTGTAGTATCCCAATGTTCTTGAGTTTGTGTTTTTCACTACACACCCATTTTTTTTTCACAGTAATATTTTAACGCGAAGAACAGTTAAAGTAGCACTATCACCGGTTGAAAATTGTACGAAAATACCGTGGCGCCATATAGCGGTATTGATATTGTGAACCTTCACAGTGTGCCCCTAGGTGCACGAGGGACGTACCAAATTTTCACTAAATAGTTAAGGCGGCTCGTGGCTTGTTTGCTACGTTAAAAGAAATGGCGCTGTTCATTCCATCACTTAATGCAAGCGAGTGCTAGATAGTACTAGACGTTACCAGATTATGCACTCTCTCCATCAGAGATAGTACCACTTTAAGGATCTACTTAAAAGAATTACGTAATGAATGATCCAAATGCGTGTGCAAAGACAGTATGGGATTTTCCTTTAGGTGAAGATGGTGTGAGGTAATGGGCAAGAGTGGCACAAACTTGCCTTTTTGGTTGCAATTGGTGTCTCTTTACTCTTGGTACAGAGCTTTGTGATGAAGTAAGTGATCAAGATTTACAGTCAACAATCAACAAATTTAAAAACAAGACATCCTATGACATGTTAATCTCATGGCTCTACTATCATTTATATTAGTCCCAGGGAGCACAAAACATCTCGGTGGGGCGGGGGAGAGCAATGATTTTTCTTTCAATGCTCTTCCTTATAGAGGTATTGAATTTCATTAATAAAAATATCGGATTGCGGATACCACAAAACATCTGGCAAGTGATGTTGCAAATGCAAGCACATTTTAGCATCGTGAAATTGTAACCGTTACTTTGCTTCATGGCATTCAGCTGGTTATTTTGAAAATGCAGTGTTTCAAATTTCACTCTTTGAGAACTAAATTGTTCATCATACAACTATTTTCTATGTGTAACTAGAAAAGCATCACAGAATTTTTCATAAATTAAGTGAACAAGCTTCAACCTTTTACACCATAGGATCTTACACTGCCTGTAAAAATGACTGTGCAAATAAGTACAGCCACATATGCATCTTTTTGATACAGATGTGAACAAACGCAACTTTCGCTGAGTGCACTTCCGTAGTTGTGCCGTTGTAAATATTAGAATGCACGCTTACATGAGTTTCTGAGTAAACGATGTCGATGAAACTTCCCAGCACAATGATAAAATCAAACACATTCCATGCATCTCCGAAATAGTTCTGAAACAAAGATAATACGTTGTGTCAATATGATAGGTCTTGCCAGTATGCCAAACCATTAGAGCATCGCTTTTAGAATACTGTAAGATTACTGTCCAACTTGTACATTTTGTAATTGGTGCAACACAAATGAGTTTCGGTGCCACAGATATTTACAGAAACGTTATAAGATCATAGTATTATATGAATTTATACAGTGATTGATAACGATAGACTAGGCTGCACAGCAAGGCCATCCTCCATTGGCACATCATCCAAATATGTTGAACTTTAAAAGCCAGTTGTCACCTTAAAGATTATAATGCTGCCTGTCCCAGCTACACACGCTCCGTACTATTCTGGATTGCTTTAGGTTCTGAGGAACGATAATAGGTTTTCACCGGATACTCTACTTCCCGTGTGCTACAAACCCCTTTCAAAATAATTTAGCAAGGTTCAACAAGTCAGACTCCAACCCAGAACAGTGCAACACGTACCTATTGCATTTCTGATGATATAACAGTTGTTAACTTCATTATTCTTGAATATACAGCATACACGAACACACACTGTCCTATTTTTTTATGTGGTATTTTCTTATCAACAAAAATGCAATAATGAAAGAACTAACTTCGTAGATGGTTAGGCAGGAAGTATAGCCAGTAAGACTATAGGGCAACAAAGTAATCTTTGTTGGTGTGTTCCTTTATGCGGTGAATTAACGTACGACAGTTAGACTTATTTAAAATCAATGATGTACCCAGCGGGGTCAAAGTTAAAAGTAAAATTTGGTAAAATTAAACAAATAATTCACTAAGTTTATTTCAGTTTAAAAAAGTTCTGAAAATTTTTCTTTTAAATGCTTCAAGGCACTAAAATCTGAAAATTAATTGTTTTGGAGGTCTCTTATGGACTTAGAGCAGCTACCCCAACTTTATGGGATCTTTTGGCAAATTTTTCACTTGATTTAAATTCCAATTTCCTTTGACCTTCCCAAACAAAAATTCCTGGGTGCACCACTGCTTAAAACGAGTTTGCTAACCTTGAATCGAAACGCTGCCAACTTCAATATAAACTCTAGCGCAAACAGTGACGTGAAAATCATGTTCAAAACATCCAAA
Source organism: Lithobius niger (assembly GCA_023313725.1). Classification (NCBI taxonomy): domain Eukaryota; kingdom Metazoa; phylum Arthropoda; class Chilopoda; order Lithobiomorpha; family Lithobiidae; genus Lithobius; species Lithobius niger. The sequence continues at coordinate 53,130 of JAHWFP010038515.1, forward strand.
GCTTTGGAATAATATTCTGGTTGCTCATGAAACTAGCAGAAAAACAAAAAAATAAATAAATAGTAAATTACAACCAAGCAGAATAATCACGATAGATTTACAAATAGTAATTTTTTTACTTACCCGCATGGCTAATGTGATAGTGTTCAACAAGATGAGAACGAAAAGACCATATTCAAATGGTTGCGATGTCACTAGCCACCATACTTTGTACTGGATTCTTTGCTTTGGGATGTAGCGCCTCACTGGTTTCGCTTTCAGAGCAAATTCAATGCAGTTACGCTAGTGAGAGAAGACAATATTTATTACTTACTGTATTAAACTTGGTTGTCACCAAGTTTCAGACCAAAAACATGAAAATTATTCAGACAATACGATGGAACCTCAATACAAAATTTTAATGAACATGTATGCTTCTGTCACATACAATTAAATTTTAATTTATTCTTAGTTACAGATTTACGCTTTAGCCAAAGCATAAACATAATGGAGGGAAAGCAACTTGCTTTTTGGCCTCTGCACTAGAAATAAATGCAATGATAATAAGGAAAATCACAAGGCAAGGATCAACTGACGAGGAACAACATAATTTCTTGATAATTTTCTTTTCTATGAAATGAACATCTTCTTTAATGAAGTATTTAAGAGTGACAGCATGTTATAACCAGTGGCGTAATGTACAGGTAGGCTAGGTAAGCATTGCTTACGGACCCCTGCAACTTGGGGACCCACCAGGCGTCGAAATGTGGACAGGACATCATCATTGAGATTTTTGCTTTGAGAAAAGCGTACCGAAAGTATCGCCGTAAGAGCCTCAAGTAGTGAACTAACTACGGTATGTAAATTCATGTTCAAAGTGCAATATGTTATAAGCAAGTCCGAGTTCCCATTTAAAAAGTGTAATAATGTAGCTACTAAACAAAGCTTATAATAATTCGACAGTTAAGTAGTCTAAAAAATACTAATCAGACATGTTTTTTGTTTTTGTTTTAATTAATATTTTTTGGCTGAAAAGTTGTTGGTTGTTCGGGTAACGTAAACCAAACAATGTAAAACTATGTATCATTTGGACCATGACAGTCGAAAAGGTCAAAGACTTGGGGGGGGGGGGGAGAGCAAAAATTGGGGAGGGCTTGACCATACATTTTGCCTACGGGCCCAGAGACACTTTGTTACGCCACTGGTTATAACAGTTGCTAGTGTTCAATATTCTTAGGAAGTGACGTCAGTTTGTGAAATGAAAATGAAGCGTGACTTTGTATTGTAGACACTTAAGCCAAAAATTAATTAAACACATTAATTTTAACACTAGCCCCATCTTGGCAAGATGCAAAGAGAGTAGTGTTAAAATATTTGTTGTTAGTTTATGGTATAAGATCCTAATTACCTGATTTTTGTCTAATTCACAGTTCTTGTACTCCTGTTCACCTTCGTTCTGAAATGTAACGATGACAAAACCAACGAAGATATTCACCATGAAGAAAGCAATGATGATGATGTAAATGATGTAGTACGTAGCCACCAGAGGGCGGTAATTGTACAGGGGACCCTCGTCTTCTGCGTGGGAATCGAGAGAACGGTGAAGAAGCCTAAAATTAAATCATCAACTTTAAAATAAATTTATACTATTTAACTTGATCAACACAGAACTAACATTTTAGCAGTTAATTTATGGCAAATTTATCAAGCCCAAATGCATAAAATTTGTCAAACCATTTATTTTTTCCTCCCCTATTGTGCCAGGAAAGTAGAATGTGGCAGACAAAGAATGGATAAAAGCTAATCAATTTACTTGCTAGCCTCTTAACTATAACCATAATTAGAGGAGCTTTGGGACCTGAGGTTGGGAACACTTTGATTGGAGAGAGACTAGGATTGAAAGAAAGGTCATACACCTTCCATACAAAGCAAGTAATTCGGACTTTGCTCTGCTCCTTCCTTTCACATGAGAACCTGAGTGGACCTGGGCTGGACACCATGTTTTCCGGTTTTTGCTGAAGTCAAGTCTTATGTCTCGATACAGACTTCAACCCCATTGTTTATGTGGCTGGACATTGCCGCTTTACTACATCGTTTCAGTCACCAGCTCTACGGGACAATACAGCTTAGAAAAAAAGGAGAGGGACAACAAGAGGGAAAGTTGGAAGGGACAGCACACTGCCACAACTTGCTCTGGTGACTAGTGATTGAGACCTGCCCTAAAGCCCCACCATTCAAGCATTGGTGTGGATTGGTTGGTGTTATTATTGTTCAAAACCAAATTCTGATCACGAAATCGATTTTCCGTATGGAATACGTTTCGGGTTAACATCTCAAACTGTGCATTCGGGGTCCAGTGGGGAATTTGTATTAGGCAAAGAAGGTTAAGAAGTAAGACCAGAACGGAGCAAAAGAAATGATCTGTGTCCAAAAACTGTGAAATGGCAGGTAATGGGTTAACTTTCTTGCGGTTAGAATGAATAAAAACGGCTATTTTGAATTGCACTTACATAGGCCATCCTTCAAAAGTGGACACCGTGAACAGGGTAAGCATTGCCTTTGAGACGTCGTCAAAATTGAAGTCATTCTTGGCCCACTCACGTGGCGTCCTCTTAGGGTTATCGATGTTTCCTTCTTCATAGTTCATGAATTCACCCCTACAAAGAAACAGTGAATGTTCAGTACTAACTGCTGCGCGTAGAATGAAAGCTTCTTTTCTCAGAAACGTGACGGAGAAGCGTTTCTTGACAATTCGTATTACATAAAAGAAATTCCGGAGCCCATATGTGTTCTATGTAAAATTCCTACATTTTCACTCGAAGATTTAAAAAAAAAATACTTTTTTTAACCCCTTCGTTGCCATAGATGTAAGTCCTTACATGCAAACACGCAAAGAACTAAGTCCAGGCACAAAACGCAGGCTTTTTTGGAGGGTTCCCCGGGAACCTGAGAGACAAGAGTAATGTAAAGGCGAGTAATCACAATTTCAGTCTCCAAGCCAAGAGGATGCGAGACCGAATCGCATTACCGACTTACGTATCCGCAAGACTTTTAAAACGACACGTCCTGGCTCTGAAATACGTCCTGGCACTGAAGCGTTAATAAGTATATAGAAACAATGTAATAATACTGAAGCAGTTTTTAAAGCGTTGGTTAAGAAGGCAATCAAAAAACAGATGTGACCATCACAACAGCCTGTTGTGATTCTGATAAGCTTAATAGGCGAGTTAATACAGTGCAAAAAATGGCCAAACCTTGAAGTAATTAGCACAAAGACGAAACCAACGGCATTTAACTTTGAAAACAGTCATAAATAACATATCAAAAGTATACAAAAATATGATTGGTGGAAAGATCGGTGCAATTTTTCAAAATGGCGGCCGAAATCGACACGTTCACTGTTATTTATTGAAATCCTGAATTCCCTTTCACAGTTAGTGAAATTATACCCCTACCTTACTGTTCCTCTTAAAATTTACTTTCCACTGATACCAAACACAATTGGAATTAGCTACAGGAAGTGGTACTAATATAGTTGGTGGAAAGACAAAGTTTTACAAAAAGGCGTCTGAATACGACGCTTTCACTGTTATTCATTGAAATAGTGAATTACCTTTCACAGTTATTGAAATCATACTCCCTACATTTATTGTTTCTCTTGAAATTTCCTTCCCAATGATACAAAATACAACCAGAAGTGGTACTAATGAATCATGATTGATGCATAGTATACCCCGTAATGGAAATATTATTGGTATATATTAGAGCATGAAAAGCATCAAATTAGCTATGGATGCACATGAAAGGTAACTGGAAAAAACAGCTATGATAGCAAGTTCAAATGCCTCCCTCCCTGACCGTGGGAGAGGGGAGTGATTGACTTAACCCCCCCCCCTAAAAAAATTGGATTTTTGGCTGTACCTACCTAACCGTCAACAAATCAAAAGCATAATGTGAAACTAAAACCTTCAGCAAACAATTATAGATAGAAAAGGTGATGATATACATCTATTACATAAAAGCAACAATTGAAGCCAAAATCGTACTTTAAATATATCACCCTTAATTCGCGCAAACGCTTTTTTTTTTTTTTAATTGCTTGCTGTAGTGAATATCGGTTTCAAAGTGCTCTTGCGAGTTCTCTAATAGCACGAAGTTGACATGCCTTTTATGTCCAGAATTGTTTGCTAACGTTTTTGTTTCACGTTATGCGTTTCACCCGGTTAAAGAGTTACGCCAAAAAAAAACTGTTTCTTTTTTTTGGCGCCGCTCCCCCCCCGGCCCCCGGCCGCCCACCGTAAGTTACCCTCTTTCTCCTCTCTGGTCAAGGGGGAGGGCGTGTGGACTTGCTACCATAGCTATTTTTCCAGTAAACTTTCGTATGCATCCATAGCAAATTTCATGCTTTTCACACAAATTACTTACGGAGGAAAAATACGTCAAGTTAGTGCCATTTTCGAATTGAATAGACTGTAAATAAGTGTTGGTGTTTGGAGTTATTATTATGAGCCTGAAGAAGACTCATAGGCTAGGTTTTCCCATCCACAGCAGAATTGGCTATCAAAAATTCACCAAGAGCAATAAACTTCTTGCATTTCTGGAATCTTGCATATTTTTCCTCCTTAAGTAATGACGTCTGCTACGTTCCAGAGGGTTTGTCGTTTTTAAATTCATACAAATTGAACAATTCCTTGAATTTTGGGCACTATATAACCCTACTATTTCCATTACGGGAAGTAGGTCTACTGTGAACTAGCCATGATTCAGTAATACCACTTCCATAGTTACTTCCGGTTATGTTTGGTATCATTGGAAAGGAAATGTCAAGAGGAACAATAAAGGCAGGGAGTGTAATTTCGCTAACTCTGAAAGGGAATTCAGTGTTTCAATTAATGACAGTGAAAGTGTCGTATTCAGACTCCATTTTGCACTAACACACTAGTACCATTCCGGTAGTTACTTCCGGTTATGTTTGGTATCACTGGAAAGGTTATTTCAAAAGGAACAATAAAGGAATGAGGTATAATTTTGCCAATTATGAAAGGGAATTCATTATTTCAATAAATAACAGTGAAAGGGCCAAAGTCGGGCAGTCTTTCCACCAATCATATTTTGGTATATGTTTGGTATGTTGCTTACTTGCGACAGTTTTCAAGAGCGAATAGCGCTGGTTTCATCTTTGTACTAATTATTTCAAGGTAAAGTCACAAAATTCACTGGCCTATAGTACTGTATTTCATCCTTAAATTGCAGGTTTTTACGTGAAAATTAAAACAAGGGAGACAAATGAAGCATTTAAATAAACTGTTGGTGAAGCATGCGTATTTGTATGCATGTCTGTTGGAACATGCGAACTTGACCCAAACTTGTTCTAGATTATGCTAGAATACGGGAGAAATTGTTAATGCTATTTATAAATTCGAATGTGAATATTTTACATTTTATTTAAAATTTTTTCAGAACTGTTCAAAATATCATGTTTGGCAGTAATAAAGCAGTTGCTTATTTCCAACACTCCCAATCAACCAGCTTCCTACATAGTGTAAGGCTATCAACCCCAGTGATTCGTGATTCACGTGTTTAGGCTTACAGTCGTAAAGACGACTGCTTATAAATCTTTTTTTTTTAGGCCTAAAAGCTCGAAATTGGGCCTTAAGGCTAAAGTAGGCCTAAGAGCTAACACTTTTTGACCTAGAATATTGTGATCGTTACTGATGGATTATAATATGGTTTTAAGATTGCTGTCGCTGTGTGTGACAGAGGTTGGTGACGTTGTCAAGTAGTAGACCAGTGGCAGCATTGCCAATCTGCTGAATCTTTTGATTATTGTTAAAACTATCGCTCTGATGATTATTTGGCTTATAGTTAAATGCTTTATTATTAACATTTTGTAATCTTTGAAAGGCACTTTGCGCAGCTGTAATTATTATTGTAAACAATGTTAGAATTATTAGCGGCGGCAGTCCAACCAGCCGTGACAAACGTGCCGTTTTATTTTTCGACGGTGGTGATGGCAGCGGCGATGACTCACATCTTTAGTGTCGGATGTGGAAAGAAGCTAAAATAACTAAACATACACTAATGATGGAGCAAACGAAAGCCTATTAATATAATATTAATAAATTATAAATTGTAAATATGATACGTAGCTTTGGCCTATTTGAAAATAAAACTACAATAATACAAAGGTCTGCAAATAACAGCAGTATGTCACACCAAAAGGGCCAAACTTAGCCAAATGAGCATTCTTCCCAGATTTTTAAGGAGCATTAACAAACATGGTAGTCATTAAAATAAACACCAAATATGAGTTTGAAATAAAGGTCTGTTCGCTCCGCCTACAATAGGCCCAAAGCCTGTCACGTGGTATTTTTGTCTGTCCACTGTGTCCAGTAACACAGACACCAACTCGAATGAGTATTGCTTCTAAGGTGATAGTTCTGCTGGATTTACACTGTTTTAGGATTCTTTCATAGTAAGAAAGATTCCCGACATACAAATTTTTGATATAACTACCCCACAAAAATTCCCTTCTCCGTTATTGTTTTTCTTCTTCAATACAATTGAGTTTTTCCTCTACAGCGTTAGGCTTGGTTTAGGATATTTTGTAGGTGTACTCAGCATCAAGGGTTAGATGAATATTAACTCTGATGATGTATACTGCTGACAATTATTATTTACTAGCTGGACCCGTGCATCCTGCACGGTGATTGAATTTCCTGGTGTTAGCTTCTCCTGGTGTTTTGTCATCTTAGGAAAGTAACTGGCAATTTCAATTTCTTTAACTCCCTCCCACCCACATCCGAACACCCCTGTCCCTTCTCGGGCCCCTGACTGCACCCCGCAGCCGATTGCATCCCCTCTCGCACCCCACCCCCACATGCTGTTTGGTCTTTGGTTTTAACTTCACAAAACTATAGACCAAAGATGTGAGGCCCCCCCTAGTTTGCTTAGTGTATTTTTGCCACTTCTGCTATGCTGCACTACACATTCGTACATTAAACAACACAGCAGGTAAACAACACATAGTTACACTTACTTGCACTCTGGCTCTGTCAACTTGGATGGATCGTTGCAGTAGAAAAACTTTCCCTAAAAAGAATGCAATCAACATACAGGCAGCAGAGTACAAATAATGCGGGCGCAATTTGTTGGCGGGAAAGATAAATTTAACGTCAGTTATGGTCGCTTTTTTTTTAATAAGTTAGACCTGCCGCAGGACTAACTTACATCACGTAGTTGCAACATCATGGGTAGTCAGTGAAAATTTTGCTTTGATTGGCCAGTTATTTGAGATTATTTTGTAGTACATTTTCCATTACTACCAATCTCACTAGTAATGACTTGAAAAGATGGCAAAATAAGAAATGTGGGCCCAATGAAAAATAAAAATTATTCACAAAAGGGGTAGCTCTATACTTTAGTTGGTTATTATAATCATGTCCGCATTTCAAAATTTGCAGATGGTACGTGTCGAGTCATTTCAAACTTGCGTAGTGACTAGCGCACACATGTACATCTCTTATTCTGAGAGCAATGTCACGGTCACTGCCCAACTAAAATCTAAGTCATTAACACTGTCATGTCTGCCTATATTCTGCACGCTAAATGAAAAGAGATTACATCTAGTTTTTGCTGTATTTGTTGAGTTTCGTGTAATCGTCTTATTTTAGTAACCCTCAAGTTCATTTACAACTGCGTCTTTCATGAAAGGAAAAGATCCATTTCCTTATGATGTGATGTGAGGCTGTTGCTGAAAATGAAGGTTGTAACTGACAACAACAAGTATCAAATTTTGTTTAACTGTCCACTACAAAGGTATCCCTTAGGGATCTGCAAAGATGCAACGGTGGACGTGAGGCCGTGAGTGATTGCTGCACCTCAATGCATGCCACGATATTTCTTGTGCTCAAACGGGCAAATATGAGTGAACACTGACAGCCTTTGTTATGTCTAGTATTTCTTCTTAACGATTTCAGTATTTCCTTAATTATAAATCAAAATATTCAAAATGTGTTGTTGTAGTCTTTTCCAATGGCAATGTAAATTAAGCAGTCATCAATTTTTATCTGCACTGAATGACGTAAAGGAAACACAGTGACAAAGCCTGTACAGTCATATGTGGAGCATCATCGCGTTTACTATTAATCAATTAACTGGCAATATTCACTGGTGGCGTGTGGGGAAGATATACGCGACAATACCAGTTATGCTAACTACAGCCACGACACAAAAATTACTGCAGTTGTGTGCTACACTCATCTGGTTCTAGTGCAAGTTTATTTTGAAATACGTGCAGGACTATATAACCACCATGTATATTAAAAAATACAAGCTCAAAACATGGTAAACTTAACAATAAAACCATAGCAATAATAAGAAAGAAAAACTACGACTACAACATAACAGTGACACTCTACATACTCGGAGAGCAAGTACTGTAGGGAAATCCACCACACCCGCCCCCAATATTCCAATGGATTGCAATAATCCGGTGAAAGAATTATAAATTACTCGTTTATTTAATTATTTTATTGTCATATTAACCTATAGGAAAATAATTTAATATGTCTGAATATTATCACTGTCTACACCGTTTACCGGTTTTTGCATATATTTTATTGTTCTAGTGACTGATTGTTGTGTCACAAGTTAGTTATTCCAAAACCCATACAAGTACTTAGTTTCTTTAAGCATTAATTTCTTGTTCTTATTTTACAGTAATATTGGAGAAAAATCACAGGTGTCGGGAGGCGAATGCTGACACTGAATTCCCACAATTTAATTAATTTGTGGTCCCATACACATGAAACTGAACACATGGGTAGAAGGTTATTCCTGCTTCTCCTTCAGTGTATTACATTTCAGTACTGGCTTTTTATTTTTAAATTTAAATTGTTCTTTATTACACGAAGCAGTAAATGAACCTAGTTCCTTGAATATCGTTATCATCATGAGACAATAAGCATCGGCGTAACAATGACATTATCTTGACTCACAAAGTTATTCTTGTTTGTATAGTCTTTTGTCCTGACTGGTAAGACGATCCTAGTAACAGAAAAGATCCAAGGCATTTCACCCGTACTGGACAGAAAATTCAAAAGGCGATGTGGATTATGCAAATGTGCGCCAGTGTATGTGCGCTGTAATTGAAGCAAGAATGGCCGAAGTTTGGCTTTCAGTGATTTAGGTGATTTAAAATAATGCTGAGATATTTGGATATGAAAGAATAAGAATAAATAAGACTTTTAATTGAGTAGATGTAGATGTGCTCCTGATTTTATCACACTTGCAAATAAAGTGAGCACTCGTGCAGATATGTAAGTGAAGTAATAATAACCTCATGTAACACTGGCAGATATGCCAATAGTAGGGCAAACACTGTAAGGTTTGGAAAGACTTAAGCCTTATTCCACATTATATGACCCAATATTAATGGCCAAAGCCTGGAAGCAATGAGCACTGCTGATGCGTAAGTGCTGTAATAGTAGTACTAGGATTGATAGTCAGCAATGCCTGGAGACTAAATTTTACATCCAATGTTCGTATTATTTGTTTTTAGTCATAAGTGGAATAATACAGCCGGAGCAGAGAAATATTCTTTACTTTATCTTATTATTCATTATTTAAAACATGGTCATCATACAGCATCCAAATTTGGGTTTAGTTACCCAGTGAATTGAACTGAAAATTACGTTGCGTAATTTATAAGTAAAACTAAAACATCGGCCATAGCAGACTTTCCAAAACCATTTAATAAAGTGTACCCAAATTTGGAAATTTCGTACTACTTTGCTTAAACTTGGGCTAAGAAAAACAGACTTCCCCTTAGTACTTGATCTTTGCTAAGGTAAAACTCAACTAGGTAAGTGACATAGTTCATGGTCAGATTGCCACGGGTTGAAGTGACAAAGTAAAAGACAGAGAAAGTAAAAAAGAAGCAAACGTGAGATGTTTGGCTACAGACTGTCATGGCTACTTCTACGAAACGTGTCATAAGCAACTGCTTGGTTTGGAAAATAATAAGACTGCTACAGTGCGTCATGAAGCGATTGTTCGCTGCAGCTGCTCTATCGGTGCCAGGAGGGGTTGAGATGTGAAAGGAAGCAGAGAATGTAGGATTCTGGGTAGGGCGCTTTGATTGCACTTGACTTGATAGAAAATTAATTTGAAGAGTTGGCTAATCCATGTGTTAGGGCTTCAAGCACACATTAAACCTATTGAACATGTAAATGTGAATAAGCGTCAACTTTTATTCTTCCTGGTTGATATGAGATGGGAAAATTGAACTATTCGAAATGGGAATGAAGATTCCAACATTGAAATGTATTTGTTTACTTCTATTTTATTGTACAACCCATCATTAAGGACTTAACACTCATTGAAGGTCAACATTTTAGGAGTAATTGTTTGAGTGCCCAGTGGGAGAACAGGGAGGTCAATCCCTTCCTTGACGTAACAACTTAGACAAGACTTATATATGTTCCATGCAGTTTTATAAAGAATTTTCACAATAATTTGTAAGTTGCATTGTGGTTTACAACATTGACTTGCCTAGATTTTGAAAAACTTTCTTACAAAATGTTCAAATAAATTTTCAATAAATGTCAACTTACGATCGTTACTTAGCATAACGTCTGCTTGAAGCACAAAACTGGGTATTCCAGCCGGTATGAATTGTTCTATAGAGTGAAAGTTTACCCACGAGTTAGAAATAAGGCACGACATAGTAAAAATCCCTTACTTGGAGCTCTCTGAACAAATTTAGAATAATTATTGCATAGCACTTTCCAAATTTATTAATAAATTACGTAAATAAGGGCGCATTTATAATTCTTTTTGTATTAAATGAGCCCGTTCAGCTTTTCGTCTCGAACTTAACGTAAACTTATTCTCAATGTACACTAGATAAAAATCCTAAGCTTATTCCCAACTTCTTGACCTTAAATTAAAAGACCACTCCAGGTGAAAAAAGCCCTTAATACAAATATACAGAATATTTTTTTGGTGTAAAATTGGTTGTCAGAAGTTATTGCTTCCTCTTTACAGCTGAAGGAGAAAAAGAGAGACTCCACAAGGGATAGTCCTATGTGCTTTGCCATGAACATTTAGTTTTACAATCGCTATCTGTGATGCAGAACAGTGGCGTTGTGGCAATTTAGAATTGAAGACATTGCCACTGAAATAATAGTGCATGCGTGCAACATTTGTTTGCTTGAGTGGTTTGTGCCTATAAACTACACTTGAAAAGAGTGAAGTGTTATGCTAGAATAAAAGCATGCGTGTTAGCAACGACACTGTTCTGCACTATATAATAAACTAGCTTGGTTGACTTTTTATGTTAATACTGCATGATTTCAAAGTCCAAATTCTTCTCGCGCCGAGTGAGCACTGGTAGCAGCTGATACTGGCTGCTTCAAATTACACACTTACAAATTCTCAGCCTTAAAATAAGCGGCAGTGTTTACCCCCCTCTAGCGATAAAGAGAAGAATATTCCTGGAATGATTATGCATGAGGGGCTGCAACCTTCCAGTAAGACACGGCATGCATTCATACTTCACACTACTAATTATGTACACATGAAGTGCAGTGCTGGCCTGATTTGCAGGGCCGGATCAAGACAATTTGGGGCCCTATGCGGATTCAGTAACTAGGGGTCCCAGGATCATAAGTGTAGCTTTAAAAGCGTTTTTTTTCACGAGTTTAGAAGCTGTAAAATGTAAATCTTACGTTACGTGGGCCAAAAAAAAAGGTAAAAGGGAACCCCTCTCTTAAAATTTTATTCATTTTATTGTTACATTTAAGAAAAATTATAGGCTTCAATAATCCATAACTTTTTATTCGTGTTCTGTTTTAATCATTAAACAATCATTTTTCATATGGTCCAAGCCAATATCCATTTCCCCATTTAGCGTTTCTCATTTCCTATCAGATTGCCACCTGCCGACAAAAATGCCAGGCACAAGTACCACTAGTTCTGTTTCGGGTCAAGCAAAGCTTTGCCTATTTGACCCTCATCATTTCCGAAGTTTCAAAGCAGTAGCACAGATTCTCACCCCATTTTTCTCTTTACTTGATGCAATATGCAATGGCAGATTGTATCATTAATCAAAAATCTGCCTTCTCGCTATAATAACACGAGTGTCCCTCCTCCCGTACGGGGCCCTCTTTAAACCGGAGGCCCTACGTGGCCACATTGTTCACATGTGCCTTTAGCCGGTTCTGTTGATTTGGCTGACAAAAATAAGCAGCCGGGCTGGACAGAGAAACAAGCTGACACGCGTGCCCGGCCCAAGATGAATAAGTAGTGTGAAATAGTAAGCATGTGCCCGGTTCGAGACAAATTTAGCAGTGTGAAATCAGTATAAAACTTCCTAGGAATTTCCGATTGGAATAACTTCGCAAAATTGGCCCTCTCGCCGTCTGGCGCCATGGCGTTAGCTAGGTGCGCGTCAAAGTATAAGATTTTTTTGAGCTAATTTCCCATTTTTATGTGCTGACTCATTTCAGGAACATGCAATGGGAACATCGTAAACAAATGTTTTATGAACAAGTTGTGCCATTATGGAAGCATTTTTATGCTTTTTTGTTGCACTGGCTATATTGACAATACACAAGCAATTTTTGTTTAGTTCAAATGTGGGTGCTACAAGTAAGCGGTAAAAAAAAAGCTTTTTTGGCCCCAGTTCTTTAAATACTTTCACCTTTTTTTTTAGAAATTAGTGGTTGGTAGTTACAACTTGTAAGCGAGTTATTGCATGTTAATTTCAAATGTGAGAACTTGTTAACGGCAAACAAACAATATTGCTCTTTATGTATTATTTCCAAGATATTAAAAGCAATTAAACAATTGTTTGTGATGAACGATTTTGATTAATATGTGGAAGTTGATCTTTCAGAAAATGTTTTTCTCCAGCTGTTATCATAACAAGTTATCATCATGAAACATAAAATAATATATTTTGTATTTGGAAATTACTACATACTGTTCAGATATTTTCTTCCACTAAATGGAAGACATGTCAGTTGAACACCAACCAATATTTACTACTTTGGAAAAATTAACTTATAATAGTAAACTTTAAATATGCCTACAATGCTCCATCATTAGTAGATCGTCAATTTAAAAAAAATTTTAACAATAGTATTTTGAAGTTATTCTTCTTCTATACATTTGCATTCGCATTAGGATTTCAGAACAGAGCCGACATCTTCTAAAATTGTCATAAAAAGGTCTATTTGAAATTGCCCTTTCTTGATGAAGTTAACACTAGGACATTCCCTTATACGTATGTACCATATTTTGTCTTAGCGAGCAAACCGGTGATGTCAGGTGCAAGCAAAGAAGTTCGCAGAGGCATTAGTGGTATTAGGAAGTGGAAGAAAGGGTTTAGGCGGCGTGGCATTGAGGTGTAGGAGGGTCATTAGTACGGGTTAATTACCTTGAACAGCTGTACTCCAATGACAGCAAACAAGAACTGTAGCAGATAGGTGACCAACATGATGTTGCCTATAGTTCTGACGGCTACAATGACGCACTTGACTACGTACTAGAGAAAACAACGAGGATGCAAAAAAAATTGTCGGTTGATGACGCACAATTAGATGCCTACCTTAAAGAGCTGCACTCCTATGACAGCAAACATGAACTGTAGCAAACACGTGACCAACATGATGTTCCCTATAGTTTTAACGGCTACTATGACGCACTGGACTACATGCTACAACAACAAAATACTGTCCGTCAACATCGAGAGATGCAGCGCTGAAGGGAAGGTAAGCTGCCTGGTAAATGGCCAAGAGGGAGTCGCAAGAGAACTGTTAACATAGGCCAAAGTCATACAGTATAACCCTAGTATTCAATTTTTCACGTCTACAAAAAATATTGGCTGAGCTCGTGGTTACTGATTTGTGAGTTGCCTGAAATATTTGTTAGTGAGCAGTGAGCTGGTATTACTGGCTGGCTGTGGTTTTGACAGTTGCCTGATTGTTACATGACCAAAACTGTAATTTCTGACATATGTTTGGCTTTGTTAATAACAATATTAATAAAAGCAATTCTTCTGTTTGCTTACTAGTATGGCACAAGTCTAGTACATGTGTGGCTCTTACTAAGGAATGTTTCAACTAGGCTAGTGCAATAGACAGTCATCACAATTTTACCTTTGATGTCTGCGCTAGTGGTATTCTTGTGTGTCAGCATTAATTTTAGCAAGCAATTGCAAACATTTCTGTGTGTTAAGCAAAAAAAAAAAAACTTTTTTTTATATAACATTTTTTCTGAGTATAAAGCTGTAGGGTGAAAACCTTAAGATAAAACTAACTTTACATCATTATCTTATTCACACACAACCTTAAGCTTTGTTTATTTATTTATTTACTTTATTTTTTATTTGTTAGTTTGCTGTCATGCCACAGCATTAGGGCAAAGTTTACGACATCTGAAACAAGCGATAAAAAAAAATAAGGAAAAAAAGCAGTAACTAACAACAACAACAACAAAACTCAAATGTGCAGATGTAAATAAATAATTGTTGTGCCTATTGTTTTACAAAGCTCGAAAATGTTATTCTGTCTCATTCGTTCCAGCATTATATTATTCATTAACGTTGTCTCCTTACAGTTTCTATTACTAAATAAAGAGCATTTGTCACCTCTGGTCACTGACGGGTAGCAACTCAAAATATTAAGTGATATTAAATTTGTATCATAAATAAAAAATTAAACGTCAAAAAATGGAAACAAAACACAAATTACTGCATCGAAAATTGAAGCCCGACTTTCATTTCATGAAAAGTTCAGAATTAATGAAATCTTACACGGAATGTTAACTGGGTGTAATTGCTTCAAAAGTATAAAACATAGGAGATCCCTCATCACAAGAATATTGAGGAGCTTACTGCATGACTTTGTACCCTAATTAGAAGTAGTTAAAGCCATGCTGGCATTCGAGTTACGACTACTTTAATACAAGCTGGCAGTCACTATTTTCTTGAAATTATGCATGTAAGGTAGAGATGAGTATTATGGTTTGAAAGAGGGAAACAGTGTGAAAGTTACGAGACTGAGAAAGAACAGCCATTCATGAATAAGTGTTGAAATTAGTAAGACAGAAATGAAAATGTTGAGCTCCGTCTTCCTCCAATTTTAGTCAAAAGTTTCTCAGCCAACCCCGCTAGGCCATTTTTCCGGGGACATAGCAAGATCATTCAAGAGCACAAGTAACAACGGAAATTGCAGGTATTTTGAAAGACAAATAAACAATGTGTCTCCAGAATTTTGGTGCGATCTAAATGTTTTTTTGTAGAAATGAAACATAATATTGGTAACCATAACTTATGGCTTCAAAACATTGGTGCTTCAGAGAGCATACACATTAGACATACACTATTTCCATACATCATGAATCCGTATGGCATGTTATGGGAATACATTCTCCAGTTTAGAACACTGCACTATTTATACCAGCAACATGATACAATAGTGACTTGATAGTGGTGACAGTTTTCCATGCAAAAATTACTAGGTGTGCAAAATGTACAAATGGATTAAGCATTTTTGTTACAGAACGACTCATTGGTAATGTGGAGACACAGGGTTCAAGAAAAGTTGACAAAGAAAGAATAATCATGCAGAATGAAAGGTAGCAGTCTATCATTCGTTCGTATTCCATTCAAGCGATCCACTTTCTAAGTTATCAAGTACAGGTGGTGCGTCATTTTTTTCTGCAGTTTCCGGAAGATGCTTGCTGCTACTTCTATAGTGAGTCATCATCGGAAAATAAGTTAGTGACAGTTAGTAGTTATCTTTATGGTAGCATCTGTACATGTTTAAAAAAAATCTATGTTGTCCTTGTACATCTAACCTCACTAAAAAATAACTACAACAAACTCCATTTGTATTTTTTTGCGTAACTCCCTACAGCGTAACAGCATTGCCATACAAATTATCAGATTATGTTACACTTGAAATATCACAAAATTACTTTTAATCTTGTAGTTTTCCTATTGACCAACTTGGAATTTTAATCGTTAAAAGATACAGACTATTTAGTTATTAAATTAACATTCAGTGAGGGCAATTTTGAGTAACATGCCCCGATATAAACTATTAAAGACTAAAAATATCATAAACGAAGTTCTTTGGCAGCACAGGTTATTTTTCCCTCTTTTCTTTGCTATTTAAAAAAAATAGTACCTATCTTGTGTGTCCGAAATCCAGTGGTATATACATTAATTAATACATTTTTGATTAATCATGAAAATCATTATTGGACTTATTAGACATTTCTTGTTGTTGGTCGATTCCCCTCAAAACTTACTTTTTTCCTTGTTGGACTTGCTCAAAACAGCTAAATAAAACAAAATCACTTACATCGAACTGAAGCCTTGCATGCTATTGTGACTCAACCCAAACATATAGTGCAAAACAATAAATTCTTATCATTGCAAATCTTAACACAAGTCATAACAAGTAGTTTCATGCAAGGGAACACGGCAATATTTTCAAATTTCATTAATCAACGAGTGTAACGTTTTCTACACACTATAGTTTTTAAAAATAATGCTGTTGGTAAATGATCAGAATAGCAGTTATAGCATGGGCCATTGAAGGTTTAGCAGTAGCTTATATAATTTATTAGTGACATTGGTTCATAATAATTTTCCCGACACAACTTGTTTCTACCGTTATTACTACTGCTTTTACAATATTGATTGCATTACAGATTTGTTTTCCAAATGAACGAATTAAAAAAAAAGCTTCAATTTCAAACTAAAATGTCACAGTAAGCTCCCACAGTAAGCTATGTGTCACTCAAATATTAATGCTAATAAAATGTCTAGATTAAAAAGTTCATTTTTGGTGATATTACTTCTAGTCAATCTAATTTTACAGTTAACAATGAAACAAAATCGCCATTGCGTCACCATACAACTTTTGTAAAACAATTAGTTTAGAGGAAGAATATTCAATTTGCAGCAGACCACAGATCCTGAGCTTTTACCGTAATCTATCCCACGGCTCGCACACAAAAAGCAGGCACACTGAAAACATTTACAAGTTTGTTAAGTTTAATTTAATATACAGTTATCAAATACAGTAATCTATGCAAAAGTAACTACAGAACGTCTTAACAATTTCCAATGAGCTGGTTATTTATTTTTATGCCTTGCCAAAAGTTCCCCTGCACCTAAATATGGAACCCACTCGTGTTACGTTAACAAGATCAGAGTCGATCAATTTTATGCGACATGTCTCATCTCCACAGAACTGTTTTCTTAGTTTTAATGTTAATCTTAACGCCTACTTTGCAAAAGAAGTCAGCTAAAACTAAAACAATGTAAATGTTAATTACATTTTGAACAGTTTTATAACAATGCAATTCTACAAATATCTGTATGTGAGGAGAGTACACAACAGTTGCAAAGAGAGTCAAACAAGCGATTCCAAGGACATGCTCACAAGTGCGGGTAGCGACTGTCTTACCTTGAGCCCTTTGGCCCGGTTGATGGCCCTTAGGGGACGCAAGACCCTCAACACACGGAGGATCTTCACCACCGAGATTGCATCGCTCCTGGAAAGCAAGTGAAAAAATAGTTAGAATGAGGACATGATACCCTTTCTTCAAGTGGGTGAGAAATGTTACCTTTATTTATATATAAAATAGTTAGCATTTGGGTAATCAGGAAATTATGGAAAAAAGGCATCCATGCATGAAAAGAAAAGCAACAAAATGTAATGGTAAGGAAACCCAGTAACACAACATACAGTAAAAATAGCTAAGATTCTGTAAGCTTTTACTGTAGACGTATATTTTTATTGAGGTGAAGAGACGAGGATTGAAATGATAAAAAAACATTACAGTTTACTACTCCGATCACGTCAAAATAAAGGCTTACCAAATTTTAGCTATTTTTTGCTTGTGACTTTCCATGATTACTGTTGTGTTATTGTGCTGTTTTTATCGTCATACACATTACCAAAGTACATCCATTCCTGTGTACTGATTCAACAAAACTGTGTTCCTAGGGACCGTTCAAGTATTATGACATCAAGAAGGAGGGGAGTCGGGCTTTTTCTACTGGTGACGATTGCTGATGGAGGGGGAGGGGGTGGCCAGTTGATGACGTAAGCACCGCTACCCCAGTAAAACAAAATTTTAAAGGTGGAAATACAACAAAAAAAGTTAAGTTGGAAATGATGTAATACTGGAGGGGGTTGAGCAATTGATGACGATGGGTGAGGGGGCTGAAAATGGCCAATTTCTTGATGACGTACTACTTGAACGATCCCTTATAGAAAATGCTCTACTGTAGTTAATAGTTATTTAATACGAGGAAGTACTAACCATTTAGAATGTAGTCTACCTTTGCATAAATAGGCCTTACTTTGACAGATGGGACATTTTTGGACACCTTTTTAAGTTGAGACAAACCTGTACATTAATGATCACGGGTGTCCGCACATGGCATGTGGCTAACCTGGTGTTGAGTGCAATTATGACTGACTGTTGGCAATTACTTGTAGAGTTTGGCAGCTTTTATATTTTACTTTATCTGCTGTTTGTCTACCTTAGGTTAAGAAAACACCATATATAGCCAAAGGCATCATACCATTTCCCTCCCCCCCAATTTTGAAAATATTTGATGAGCCCTTGAATCAAGTTGGAGTATGGAGGTTAAATGAGATTCGTAATAGACAGCATTAATATTACCTCGCTAAAATTTAAATTCCGAAAACTTGACTTCAAAATCAGGCTCAGCCTTCCTTAAATTCAAGTATTTGTGTTACCAGTGAAGGAGCTAGGGGTGGGCCATGATCTCCCCCCCCCCCCTAAATATTTTGTGGCCCCACCCGCCGGCCCCGCTGATCCCACACTCATGTGGCCAACAGAAAATAAAATAATAAAACAAAACTTGCAGACTAAACATGAACTCAAATGAATAAACTAAGCTTTTATTTTTTAAATTTTATTTTATATGTAATTTGGGGCCTATTTTACAAAAAAATGGACCGAATTGAAGCTGGCGTCATGTTCATGTTGGATTAAAACGAATAAACATGCCTAATGCGTCTGCCTTGGAAAAAAGCCCTTGTTGGCCCACTCTCATTAGCAGATGTGCTCACTATCGCCCCCCCCCCCCCAAACAATTCAATCCTGACGCTGTCACTGTAGTGCTAAAGTAAAATTAGATATACGAGTGATGCCTCGTGTAAAACTTGGATGCAATCTAATTTTTACTTACTCGGCTGCGAATGACACCAACGAGACGCAGACGACTAAAATGTCCAAAAGGTTGAAAGCGCTTCGACAGAAAGAACCTTTGTGTAGAACGAGTCCATATGATATAACCTATCACACAATAAGGGCAGCATTATTTTACGGCATGTGTAGTACATACATAAGTGGTAAATTAGGACAAACACAAACTCACCTTTAAACTGATTTCAATCGTAAATACAGTCGTAAAAAAGTAATCAAAGTAATTTAAAATCTGGAAAAAAAATACTGACTTGTTAAATAAATGCAACCAATTAGCAAAAATTAAGTTGGTCATTTCTGCTAAATTAGGCCACTGCCTAATTTAGCTAACCAATTAAAGTACTTTGGCCACTCCCGTTTCGTTGTTGTCCCTTACTTGTGACCACTTAGAATGGTTTGACAACTTATTTTGACCACTGCCCCTTTTTATTATTTGACAACTGAATGTGAGTTGGCAAAACAATCAATGTTATTTTTCACATACAACAACATTTCACTGATAACAAATATAGCATGTTGAGGAGTCGCAAAACAGAAATCTGAAAGATGATGCTGCCACCCGAGTGGTGGAATAATTAAACGCAACATCATAACTGGACTGGGAGAAGTCAGAGGTGATACAATTTTTCATTCAACGGGAATTAGGAAAACAAACCCTCAAGTTTATTATAAAGTAATTGTAAACGTTACCAGGTATTCCACCAAATACCGCATTGAAAATTACTCCAGTCTGGATTGACTTGCACTTCTGGATAACTTACCACATTTCGAGGGGATTTGGAATCGAGAGGATCCTCTGCAGCCAACATGGAACTACTGATGAGAATGCACGCAAGAATTACGTTGCCAAAGAGGGAATGATTGCAGACAAAATGACAGAAGATCCTAAATCTAGAAATAAACAATGTGTTGAACATATTTCAACTGTGAGCAAATTTAAAAAAGCCAAAAAGAGTAAGGGCTCGTTTACGTATCGGCAAATTTCTCGCTTACTAGCTTTCACTTGGTTAATACGAAAT
The DNA here is from genome assembly GCA_023313725.1 of Lithobius niger. Classification (NCBI taxonomy): domain Eukaryota; kingdom Metazoa; phylum Arthropoda; class Chilopoda; order Lithobiomorpha; family Lithobiidae; genus Lithobius; species Lithobius niger. The sequence goes on from JAHWFP010038515.1 coordinate 73,394, forward strand.
CTGCTGATTGCTTCTCGCCTTTATCGAAGAATGTGGCTTTCAAGTTGTCTATACGTCATGGCAACAACGCGGACGCAAATCTCCTCCTCGTGCCTCACAACACGACATACGAAGCGTGCAACATGACAGCGTCGATTTATGAAAACTAGAAAACAATTTCTACTGCTGTACAAGACGACGGACAGATTTCTGATGCCGGTATTCGATGATTTGTCTTCGATTCGACAACCCTGAATTGGACGCCATGTTGGATTTTGAATTCTCGCTGTGAGTAGCTATTTATTCTGCCATCGTTTGATCACTGCTAGAAGCTGTTTTTTCAGCGAGAATAGCAAATTTTGGAAACAGCGTGAAACAGCAACAATGTTGTACCTATGCTTAAAATGACTGTTGCACTTTGTTCTTTATCCGTGTTGTTATTTATATTACATTTAATTTATTACCTATTACCGCATTCATTTAACAGAAACAGGAAATTAATCGTAAATAAATAACGGTTGCCTAGCAAATAGCGTTCGGCGAGCGAGAAGGTCTCGTTGCGTAAACGCGGCCCAACAATAAAAAAACCTCTAGCTCGACATTTCGAGTTATATCAACCTCATCATCGCGAGCACATTATTTAAAGGCTTAGCAAAGGTCGTATTATGTAGCAGGCCACAAATGTCCCTTAGTTGCAGGAAGAAATGGCCAGTACATGGAGTTAAAATTTTGGGCAAAACCTAAAACAAAAGTAAAGGTTGAGGTCCCTTTGTTTAGTTTTTCTTTTTAGTTTTGCCCAATATTTTAACTCCATGTCCTGGTCAGTTCTGCCTGCCAAACTAGCATTTTAGTTTTAAATATTGTGCTTTTGATAATGAGTCTGATATAACTCAAAACGTCCAACAAGAATTTTTTCATGTTTCACTTTGTGGTTTTATTTTTTTAATTTTCTCAGTTACATATTTCAACATAACAGATTTTTATGTCAAAAGGTAAAGTAAAAATAAAGCAAAAACTCATAATTCAAATCCTTATCCACCAATGACAACTAAACAATAAAAAAATAAAAAATAAAAAAATAAATGTAACCAAAAAACAGAGCAAAATGCAAGAAGCAACTTCTCAGGAAGAAATGTAAGCTTGAATCTGCTTCCAATTACTTTATTTTCAAATTTACTTCGACAATTTATTAAATAAGATACTGCAGCGATTGAAATGTGTTACGAGATCTTTTAAAGATGCCAAAATAAAACGAGAAAAACATTTTAATTAATTTTTATGAAATGGTTAGTGAACTAAGTTATATTTACCCTACAAAGTAAAAAAAAAGGAAAAAATATTCATGAACTAGCTGAATGTTTATGTAATTTAATGTTTTACTTGTTGGTATGTGAGAATACGAAGAACGAGCTGAACTTTGGTATGGGCTTAATTTTGTTAGGCATGTTTATTTCAGACATGCGTCGAGGACGAGCAGTGGACATGCTAGTAGAGCCCTCTTCTTCCTCCTCTTCCTCCCCTTCCTCTTCCTCGCCTCCCCCTTCATCTTCTTCATCTAAAGTTGGAATGGTTTGAAACAACAAATAGAGCATGTTAAAAAAGCTAACATAAGTACAGCAGAAAGAGATTATGAGTACTCGGTAGTTGTTTATTATTCTCAGGCAGTCTAGGTTTCTGCTGCGGCAAAATAAAAATTCCACGGGCATAATGTGCTTTTTCTGCGAAGTTCCATACGGCTTAATTTTCTTATTTTCTGCAACAAATAACCTAAATTCTGAGATTAAACGTGTTGATTAGGCACTTCTTTTGCATGTATTTGTCATGCATGCTGCGGGAAAAAGTGGGGGTAGATGACAAACAGAAGTATTTTAGCTACGGATGTAGATTATTATCCAAAATCTGCGTCCTTCTGCGAAAGCTGAGGAAATCTGAGAAACTTTCATTTTTCTGCGAAAAATCGCAGAATCGCGGAGTCGTAGAAACCTAGACTTCTTGATTATTCTACACAGGAGTATGAATTAGTTTGTTCCAAGGTATTCAACATTTCCAGGAAGTGAGCCAAAACACTTATTGATAGTGAAACATATTTTGCAACAAAGGCTAAAATGACAACGTTGCGTGACAATACCTTTGTCTTTACTGTAGTCTTCTGTCAAGTCTCCATCCGTTCCTTCGTTGCTGTCTTGTACATCAATTCGAACTTTTGTATGACTAACACTGTCGACTTCAATTTGAATCTTATCACCAGGTCTGAAAATTCATAACCAAATCGAAATCTATTGTGGATGCCATCACTAACATAGAATGCAGAATGAAAATTAAGAGTTCAGATTCTAAGAAAATACAGTTTGTAAAAAACGTATGAATAAAGTAAAACTCTAAAAAAAGAAGAATTAACTAAACTACCGTTTTATGGAGGAAGGGTTGTGTGCCAAACAGGAACGTGCAAAACAAAATTAATTAATTAAACTATAATTAATTTTCTTCTAGCAATGTGTTGTTTAACAATTACACATCTGTAACATATACATTTCTTTTAATAAAACAAATATCATGTCAGACAACATGCTTCCAGAAACAGATTTTGTTCATGTATTCAGTGAACTCAAAACGCCAAAAGTCGTTTGAGAAAACAGCCATTGCATTCAATAATATGTACTGCGAGAGTAGGAACATATTAAGTTTTTCTGTGCATTGGACAAGCAGAATACCTGTAATGACAGCTAATACACTAGTCAAACTTTTCGGCCGTGTGAAGTCGTGATATCAAACGCCAAGCTCTTTCGCCAAGCTAATCCCACCAACTAATACTTCAAACGTTAAATGAAATAATTGAAAATTATTCTGTAAGCAATTTTCATACATTTCATTTAACCTTCGAACTATTACTCGGTGGGATTAGCTTGGCAAAAGAGCTTGGCATTTGATATCACGACTTCACACGGCCAAAAAGCTTGGCGGGAATCCTTAACAAGTTTTGTTTTGGAGTATATGTATTTAACGTGAGGATTAACTATAGCACATTATTGTATGTAACTACGTAATGAAATTCACTTTTAACAAAAAGTTCACTTATAACTGGCTGCAGTTATTCATGTCAGTGAAGGGGTAAACAGGAGTATATATTGAAGTATACTATGTATAACAATTTATAGTTTAATTTGTTAGCATACCTGCGTGACATCTTGGGCAAATGGTTCATCTGAGACATGTCGACTTTAGAGGCACTTTCGTTGTCTTCCGTTTGATCTCCCTTATCTTCTTCACCTTCATTACCTGCTTCTTTACCTTCTTCTCCACCTCCGCCCCCTCCTCCTTCAACCCCTCCTTCTCCTGCATTCTCCTGGGCCTGAAATAAAAGATATTTTTAAAGCTAAGACCGCCAAGCAACTAAGATGCTTGAAACTGAATTTGAATATTTCAACCGTACTTCTTCTTCTTCTTTTTCAATAGCAGTCAGACTTTCGGCATCGGCTAAGTTGTCAACAGCAATGGCCAAGAAGACATTTAGCAAGATGTCTAGCTATGGTTCAGGAAGCACAATCTCACCATTTTGATAAATTCAAGAATGACCATATATACATTATTGAAACAAAAAAAAATACAGTATTATAAATCCTGAGTATTGCAAAAGTGGTTCTAGAGATTAAGATAAGTTTGACACAGTAAACACTATATTTAGTTTAAGATAAGGCTGTACCCGTACAGGCACCACGTTGGTAAATGTGTAGGTATCGAAAACACCGTCAACCGATAGTCACAGTGGTATTTAAAAGGCATCTTAAATACACACCTTTTTGTGTTCTTCGAAGGTGGTAAATGTGTTTTTGTTGTGTTTTTTTTTTAAATGTGTAGGTATTTAATGTATCGGTTTCGAATCAGAAACGGTAATTTTAATATCACTTAGCTTCTTAACATCAAAAAACCTTTTATTCCCTGTCTACAGATTGCCACATATCTGGAAATAAAGCGCAACAGGAACAGTGTTGCCACTGAGATGAGACAAGATGCGTCTTGACCTTTAATTTAAAATTATTGTGACTTTTCGTCTCATCTCGGTCTCGACTAGAAAAAATATTGTGTCGTTTCATATCTACTCATTGTTGTTCGACTTTCTCAGCTCTCCTCGACATTTTTCCCCCTTGCAATGAAAGAAGGGGCATACCAGCAACAAATTATTAGTTTTAGTTTCGTTTCTGTATTAGGACAGCCGTCTCAAGGTTAAGTTTATGCAGATCATCCACACCACAACCATAGATTGCTTATTTCTTAGCAGCATTACAGTCATTGCAAATTTCATCGCTTGTAAAACTTCGGAATTATGCAATAGACCACAAAAGAAAGTATTTGTAGAAAAGACATGCCAAAAGACAATACCAATATGAAATAAATAGACTTGGATATTATAAAGAGGTCCATTAGAAATGAGAAATGTTGGACAGTATTAAAACTGTGTGCCTGCATATAGCGAATTTTGGCAGAGCCCATCTTAGCCAGATTTTGTACCAGAAAATGTATCCACCTTGTAATGAATTTGAACAAAAAGCCTGATTTCCATGTGATGATGGCTTAGTCAACAACGCAAATTTGTGGTGTACAGATTTAAGAAGGCTTGAATGCTAATCGAATCTAGGTATGTGCAATTTTTATTGCAGTATATTGGCGAAAATAAAGATGCAAGCAAATTTGCTGATTTGGTCAAATGGATGTTGACGTAAAATCATCTCTTTTCCCTCATAGTTCTTCATGCTGAACCTTCCAAAACGACTAAGCCAATCCAGCAATACTTGTATAGAGCTTGCTGGAGACAGACTGGTACCTCTAATGCATAACAAACCTTTGAACTAACTCAGTAAAGCGGTCCGTAAGCATCTGTTGAGCAGATGTGACACACCTTTCAATATGATTGACAGACCTGTGGAATTATCAAACTCAGCAGCAAGTACAGGGAATTGCTAAGTGCACATGAACTATTTAACGATGGTCTTATACATTATCACAGGGTTGATGTCATCACTGATGTCATGGTAAAGCCTTAACAGCACTGCATTACGCGCCAAACTACCTCCAACAGCCACAAATTGTGCTGGATTATATTGGTGGCTATGGATGGTATCATTGAACTACAAATTTTCTTTTAAGTCAAATATCATTTACTCTAACAATACATAGGTAGTTAGTTAATGCACATTTGTATTCGGTCAAACTCAGACTTATTTGTACGTACTTTATAATGGAAATCAACCTTGATTCAAGTGTACAAACTAATTCTAAAATTTTAACATTTTGTTATGAAAAGGAACCAAAGGAAAATGGTTCCAGAGACTTTTAAAGTTCAAAGATTGCTGAATTACCAGATATTAGGATTTGATTCTCTCGGATGAAGCTGGACACCTGAACAACTATTAATTACGATGCCAGCCAAGATTTTTATATGTACACAAAACATGTTTTTTTTTTTAATTTCGTCATGACAGGATAAACATAGTATCGAGAACTTCATTTTCTCCAAACCACAAACCTAGACAGTGGTATATCTTGGTCAGATATTTGCAAAAAAAGGATACAATTACCACAAATGAAGAGAATGATGAAGTACACACAGGCTAAGATTCCCGCAGAGCCCACACCCCCAAATGCACGTATACCGTCGTACATTACTTCATTCCAATCCTCACCCGTCAATATCTGGAAATAATTAAATATTTCATAACAAAATGTAATCAAATAGTATACATTTAAGTTGAAAATATGTTTAAAGGGACATTTTTTAAACTATACCTGAAACACTGTAAGCATGGCTTCCCAAAACGTGTCAAAATTGTGACGAGGTTTATCTTTGGTGTCATCGAAGTTAAATTTGCCGCCAAACACTTGCATGCCGAGTAATGCAAAGATCACAATGAATAAAAACAGAAGTAACAGCAAGCTGGCAATGGAACGCATTGAATTGAGCAAGGAAGCCACCAGATTGCTAAGTGACCGCCAATACCTAAAAAAAAATAAGAAAACAAAAACAAGTACAGAATGTAGTTTAGACAACTTGAAACCAATAGGGGACCAATAGGGGATAACTGGATTGTTTTGCTACGTTTTTATTGCGTGTCTTCCGTTTCGTATCACTTTGCTTTGTGGTAAAGTATACGGGTGAGCGAAACTCGAAATTTTGAGTTTAAGTTTGACTTCATTTGTAAGCTTGACTCGATCTGAAAACTTAAAACTAGAATTTTTTGAGTTTCGAGTTTCATCGAGTTAAAAAAAATTGTAATTTTTTTGATAAACTGCAGCAAAGCTAATCATCTTTACTTAAAACTGTATCGAATTAATGCTTTAAAAATGTGCACTATGTCGTATAGTTATAGCAAGAATTTATTAGTTATACCAAGTTATTAGTAAACCATATTAGCTTACCCTTGGTTATACAATTAGTTAATAGTTACACAATAATTAGTTAGGAACCATTTATTATTTGTAGCTCGGGGGAGGGCATGAAAATATTGGGGTCCTTTCAAGGGGGAAGTCATACATTTTTTAGGTCCCGTCAAAAGGGGGATCACAAAAAAATAGCACTGACCAACTGGAAGAAAAAGTCAATTTTGGATCTTAAAAAGTCAATTTTGGATCTTAAAAATTTGTAAAAATGCCTCAGCTTCCTGGGGTGAGTGTTTACAAAGTTTTACAGTTGTTAGTGCCAGTACTTACAAGGATAGTTTTTCATTAAACTTTCTAGAAAGTCTTGCCTCCTGGGTTTCTTGGTTTCTGCTGAGTTTATGGTGCTGACTAAATTACAGATGTGGACATACACGCAAATAGTGTATTCATCACACTCTTGTATGAAACTCAACACAAGATTAGTGTAAGGAAGATTGTTTAAATATTTTTAACCCAACGTGTCTTTTCGTTAAACGAGGCATGTTTTCCTTAGAACTAGTGGTAACTTGTCGCTGCGGAGTGTTTCGTACTTAATTTGGCTACAAAAATCATCTGCAGAAGTCTCAATAGGCATATGAAAAGGCCATTTGGGGAGGCGGGGGGAGTCACATTATTTTTGGACCTTGAATCTGGAGAGGTGGGGGCAAGATTTGTTTCAGGGTTTCGAAGGGGAGGTCATCAAAAATTTGGTGGTCACATTTTCATTTCCTCCAGCCCCACCCCTGGTCAAAAATAATGAGTCGTCCCTTAGTCATACGTGGCTTTTGTTGATTGGAATCACGTGTAGCATTTTTGGTACAGGAAAAACTTGTTTAACAGGTCTAGCGTACTTTAATTATAAGAACCTTCAATAACACTCGAACTCGACTCAAAACTCAATACACTACTACCAAACTTGAACTAGATTCAATGTGAAAAACTTGAGCTTACATATTCGTACTACAGTGTATATGTATTACATTGACATTAACTTAGCAGTTGCTTGTACTTTTTAGAATATTATCTTTGACTTCTTTTATATAAACCGCAGAGGGATCGCAGAGGGATTATTTGACCAGGCATGTTAAGTACTCTTGATTGCCTCTCTACATTATTGAATTTATTTATGTCTTTTTATTACTATTTTTACTTTCTTTTCCTTTTATTTTTGGTGGGGTGTCAGCGATTTTTAATCCTTCCCTATCCAGTCACATGTATGTGTGTGACAAAGTTTCAAATTACAAAAAATTATATATGCTTACTACCAGGTTACTAAAAGAAGCTGTTAGGAATGAAGAGTATTGGAAATTTTACCAGCTAACAGCTCTCAACTCGGCCAATTTTTGTACTGTAAAAGCGTACGAGCAAGTTTTAAAATTCCTGACTTTCACGTAGGTGTCAGTAAATTCGTTGGTTCATAGACTGAAGAAGGTTATGCTACTGACACGGTCAGTATGGCTGAGTGGTGGGACATCGGCCTTTGGTCTCAAAGGTCTTGAGTTCAAGTCCCGCTCAGGCAGTGTGACATTTAAGTCTAAAAGGCAACATAAATAGGTTTGCATCTGTATTTATTTATTATATAGGCACTAATAGAATTTTTATTTTAAGCATACTGGCTATGGTTCAAACGATCGAAAGAATCTTGTTGTACGGTCATCATTGCGTTTCCTTTTTTTGAAGACGTTTAGCACTGCATCAAAGAGAAACTGTAGGAATTGGGAACAAGTGATTACGCTGTGAGGTTGAATTGTAAGCTACCAACCCAGACAAGTTGTTTTTCATGAAATGCTAAATATTTTTGAGGAAAAGAAATGATTGGAATCGTAGGTCTTCACTCCTTGTTATTTATGTACTCATCGTAATGCCAACTGAGGTGATTTTACCTGAATAATTAAGTTATGCCGTGAATAGCCGTTCTTCAAATTTGTTCTGTTTCCGTCAACCGAGTTAAGGGCTTCACATAAATGATGTAACATAGGAGAGCGGAAGGGGATATGTTGAAATGTGACAGTTTTGGGTAAGGAGAAGGGGTGGAGTCCCATGATTTGTGATTGTCACAATTTTTTTTATTGAGCAATATCTTTGTGATGCTTTTTTTAGTAGTGTAAAACGTTTTTCATCAAATATTTCTAAAAAAAAAACCTGTTCCAAATTACTGTTTCCATTTTTACAACCACCATAAAAAAGTGGTCTAAAAACCAAGAAAACAGTTGAAGGCATTGACATTTGTGAGCAGACTTGGGGAGAAAGGTTGTGAAAAACTATGAGAGGGGAGGAAGAGCAAAATTTACGATCATTATTTTAGTAAGGCCTCTAACTGCAAGATGCACATTACCAAATTTTTTTAACATACTTCGACATTCTTTACATGTTACATTTGTGCTTTTTTTTCCAGTCATTTAGGAGAACTGTTAATTAAAAACAGTGGCAATCATAAGTACTTACTTTGTGACCTTGAAAACACGTAGTAGACGGACACAACGGAGCACAGAGACTCCTAAAGGAGGCATAATTTCTGTACGAGTCAGCACCAGCTCTAATATACTGCTTACCATAACAAAGCAGTCAAATCGATTGAATAAAGAGACAAAATATCCCTGCAAGTAAAGAATAATAGTGTAGTTACTAACTCAAGGACATGTATAGCCTGCCAATTATTTTATTCTGTTTTCTTGCAAGTAAATGTTGTAAAAAATAAGGTTAAGAGACATATATAAAGGAGATTATTAAGGGAACTCATTAAAACATATTAAAAATATACCATAAATACCCAGATACAATGGCCCTGAATAATAACTGGGCAGGCGAACAACAATACTGCAGTTTGAAGATAACTGCTGTTAAGGTTGGTTTATTTAGCTAGGCACGTGTATCACAGAGTTACTTGAACATGTGATGGTGGGTAATCTGCTAACACAGTATTAATAATCTGCAATATTTTAAAAGGTTAGCTCCAGTAAAGGTCATCAGGATAGTAAATTCTGAACCAAGCTACTTAGAACAACAGTGTAAATTAGGAAATTGTAGATAACTGTAAATCAATGCCAACACAAAAAAAAAAGGGATTTCAGGCGATGAAGGACTGGATTCAGACTTTATTTTGTTTTGCCCAGGGCTGGTAAAACCAAGCAGAAAAACTGAAGGAAAAATATCATAACTCCTTAAACTTTTAGTAAGGGAATGAAACCTGTGTCACTTTTTTCATAAATGAACTGGCCTTCATACCCTGTTTTTAGTTTTACTGTAGCTGGGTGGTACATTTCAATGTGACCAACAGAAAAGCTGTTTATTTAAAACTGTAATGTTATAGTGGCCACATTAGGGTGCACCCGTCTTTCAAAACATGTGTGCATTTGGGTGCACTTGTCCCTGAAGGGTTAAAGAGTGGCGCTAACAGTACTCTCCAGTGCACTAGGAGGGTGTAGGTTGGTTTGTAGGTGGTGCACTTGCTTGCACCACAACTTATCCTGGCGTAGAGTTTGTACTACTGAATTAATCACCAAATAAATTGCGATTCTTTTCCAATTCCAGTCCTTTATTTATTTTTTTTTGTATTGCAAATTGATTTGCGGTTTTCTGCAACGTACACTATAAGACGAAGCATATTTCATGAATTCATATCATGAAGACCCTTAAAAGAAATATTCATGGTCATCCACCATGGCATGATCAAGCAGCTCCTTGACCATTCCTACTTAGCTGTCCATTGCATTTGTTTTAAAGAAATTTTTGCTTTGTATTCTTTACAAGCTTAGATGTCCAAACTACTAAAATTCTAGCAGCAAAAACTAGGAACATTTATTTTCATCTTCCTAATAGCTTTCTGTTCAGACCATTACCAAGGCACAAGGGCAGAAGAGAGGGAAGAGGAAAGGAAAGAGGAAAGGAAAGAGGAAAGGGAAGAGGAATGGGAAGAGGAAAGGGAAGAGGAAAGGGAAGAGGAAAGGGAAGAGGAA